>JAWQRP010000643.1:0-25310 GCA_033557875.1 Quadriops clusia
TATGGCAAAGAAAAAGATTTTGTTTCATCAAGACAACGCACCGTGTCACAAGTCAATCAAAACAATGGCAAAACTACATGAATTGAACTTCGAATTGCTCCCACATCCACCGTATTCGCCAGATTTGACTCCCAGCGTTTACTGGCTGTTCGCAGACCTCAAAAAAATGCTCACTGGTAAGAAATTTCGCTCGAATGAAGAGGATATCGCTGAAACTGAGGCCTATTTTCAGGCAAAAGATAAATCGTTCTACAAAAGTGGTATTGAAATGTTAGAGCGGCGTTGGAATGATTGTTTGGCTCTTGACGGATATTACGTTGATGAATAAAGCCAATTTTGAACAAAAAGAAAACGCGTTTTCTTTATTAGGCCCGGGACTTTTCAGCACATGGGTTAACAAATAATTGTTGAGTTGGCTAGATATGGGTTGGCTAACTTCACACAAGCTAAGAACGTCGTTAGAATCAATAGAAAGCCATAACGAGGTTAAAATTAACAAAGGACCAAAGAAAGCAGGAAGTGGAGAAGACGGCTCAGCCCTTTAGGGCGCATCTCCTTGATAAGCGATCAACGCAAGTTGGTGTTGGCCCCATGTGCGTCCCGTTCAGGATATGCATCTCGCTCACAACAGAAATGGAGCCCACAGTGTCCTTCGGACTCTCCTCATGGTTACACTGCTTACTCTGCTCCGTGTTAAACTAAAAGCCCGACCACGTTGCTCCCGCGTCGCGACGTTTCACGTGTTCTGTTCGTTGCCTTGTTGTGTTCAGTTCCGCAAAAGTCCTCAAATTCATGTTTTCGCTGGTGATCTTATCATCACATACGTAAATACGTAATTATGTCTAATAAGTGTTATGTAAAAGAAGACGAAAAAATTAAAGGGATGTTGGTGATGAAATATTTCTTGAAAAAGATTTGAGTATTTATCAAAAAATTTAAACAATTAGCGGATGTGCGAAATAATTGCTTCAAAATTTTCTACGTTTTATAAATTTATTTTTTGTCAATTTATGAATATGTATACATTTAGGCAAATTATTTAGAAAAAAATATCTTACGAAAATTGGGTGCTAAAATAATAAAATTTTCGCTAAAGTCACTAAATTAATATTCATTAATAAAACACGTAAAATATAGGCTTCTTTAATTATTAAAATTAAAATTCTATTTATAAATTGCATAAATTCCTAGTATTTAGCTCGCTGTTATTTATTGTTTTCAAGTTTGTGAAAAAATGATCTTTATTTTTAGACAAATATATATCTATATTAATAATCCAAAAATTTGTTAAAGCACTTACCGTGAAAAATGTTGGTTTGTATTATAGTAAGACATTAAATTACTATTTATTAACTTCATTCTTTTTATTTTTTAACTGCACTATTATTAAATTTTACATGCTTCCTTTTAAATTTATCAAAAGAATACCTATTTTTAATTTAATTAGTATAATAGCAGCTTAGTTATTACGGAAACACCTCAAAATCAACTAAAACAAATCACTTATTAAACTATGAACAAATTAATCGCTAGTTTAAAGTAGAAACCTGAACAAATAAACTACACCCAAAGACTACAAGCAGATATAAATTAATGTTACTTAACGTAGCGACAAATCGTTTTGTACGAAAAAGTTGGCGAATGGCCAGACAATTAAATGATTACACGGAGGAGGGTAAACGAGGGTTTAATAAATATAAAGAGTACCACAGGACTACCATCGGGATGCTCTTTAAGATTTTTGTGTCCACATTAATAACTTACCACGAATATTCTAAATTAAATATGCATATTTTCTTCTTTGTGCACTTAAAAAATAAAGACTGAGATGCGAGTGTGCAAAATTAACATTATTTTTTAAAATTATCGAACCGTTTCATTTGAATTGTTCGTTTGAAATTTTCCCTGTAGAGCAACATTTTCAAATCGGTTCGTTCATATTCTTCATATATTTCCCCGGTATACTGGAGTTGCTCGTGACATAGCGTATATTTTGCAGTGTACTTTGTAGAGTGTGCTTTTACCACAGTAAGCCTGTAATATAGAACACAGTAAGCGTATTCTATATTAGGCGCACGTCAGAAGCAAAATGCAGCATTGCGATGCATTCGCAGCAGATCGCAAAACACTCGAAAGGACGATATTTACGGCCGTTTTTATTGATCCTTCTTCTACTTAAGTTATCTTTATGGCCTCTTGGTTATGGCTCTTACCTCTGAAATATGCCTCATGCTTAAGAAATTGATTTAAAACGATGTTGATCCTCATGATCTTCTTCGACGGCAGACCAGTGTACGTTTACGATTAAGCAATATTCTTAAACGATAATAAGTCATCCATATCCTTCAATGCATATCTCCTTGTCAATTATTACTGTTTTAGTTATGTAGCGGGGCCTTGAGTCGCCTTGACAGATATATGTGTAAAGTTTCATCTATTAGTGGATGAGGAGTGATGAACGAGTTCTGTTAGTACGATGAGGCGAAAAAACGGTAACTCGTTGGTAATTAAAGTTCTGCGTGTGATAGGGCAAAGAATGAACTATTAAAGCTATTAAAAGTAGCCTGTAAGGTATGAGAATAATTCCTAAAATGTTCCAATTAATTTTTATTGCTAGGTGACTTTTTGCGGCACATCAGCTTCGTTTGCGCCGTTTGTACCTGAGCCGTTTGTGAGATTGCGTCTTCGTTTGTATAATTTCTGCTTCATTTATATAGTTGTGGCACTGCTTCCTCATTTATATCTTCGCATCTTTATCTGTGACGTCGCTTCCATCATTATTTTATTTGCGGCATTGCTTCCTCATTTGTAAAATCGATGAGCGATTGAGTCGCCGTGATTGAAGCAGCGATGGGAAATATGTATTAGTCGTGAATACACACGTTGAGAAAAATCCCACAGATTTATAACAAGGCGTAGATTTATAAGTGCACACGTTACATGTCAGAAATGTTTGGTAAATTGGCTTGGAAAGTTATATATGGACATTACTTTGGAATCATATTTCTGTAATTTTGAATACCGTTCCTTATAGCAGCGACTGATCCGTTCCTGGAAAGGGCAACTAAGGAAAAAGTTATGCAGGCACATAATATACAGTGTGCATACAAATAAACATAAAGAGAGAAATATCTATAGAGATCCACAGAAAGAGAGAGAATGAAAGCGACACAGAAGGAGAAGGAGATGTTTCTCGGCGGGCCTTGACTTGCAGGATTTAGAGGATAACAGTCTTTCACCCCATTTAACACCAAATTTAATATACGCTACATAAAGTGTTATAGGATCAACCACTATGTTAAAAAGTTAACTTGACAAAATAAAAACGATAATTTTCGGCTCTGACTTGGCGATGTATAATGTGGAATATTTTTTTCTTAAATAGCGATTCTATTGTATAATGATTGTGTAAGTACTGTTGTTAGTCATTTTTTCCGAGATTTGAAAAAAGCTGAAATGGGCCGTTAATGGTTGTTCTTGTCTAAGCCGTGCGGTTTTTATGGGTTCGTTAGTGTCTTGAGGGAACTGGACGCATTTAATTTTAAAGATGCTCGGCGTCCGCCTTAAAAGGTCTTAAACTATTATAGTTACCGGTTTTTTGCCGATTCCCTTATTTTTCGCCTTGAATTTGGAGAAGTCACTTCTGGAATAGTCCTTCTTTAACGGGTTTTTCGCATCGGGCGGCTCGCGCTCTCAAAAGCCCCATTTACATCCCCATTTTAATTAAATCTTGTATTAGTCGGAAAAACTACTCATTAGCCTTATAAAATTGCTTAATGGTTATGGGACGTAGACGCTTGCTTTAATTGTTATTCGACTTATCAGAAAACTGCGCTCTTTCTTTTATCAAACGTTTCCGAGTCGCGGCTCTAAATTTGTCAATAAGACAGATTTATGTAAAGCACATTAATTTAAACAAGTTACATAAAATGTATTAGCATTTATGTAAATGATTTTATCTTTCTATAGCCCTGATTTAGTTCGTCACGTTTATATTAGGCACTGGCAGCAGTGATCCCAATTAGGCGCGTTTAAATTATATAATGAACTTGCCGTCATCAATATTAGCCTCCACTTCCATGTATAACACATAATGTGTGAAATAAAGTTCTCTTCTCGCTTATGCGCTATTGTAGGATTGTATAGGTAACAGCAGGCGGTTCGTGTTCACATATAGCGCCTAGTAAAAATGTTAATCATGTAGTCGTTGGCAATTAACGAAAGTACTTAGCGCTAACGTACGAGCTTAGCTTGTGAGTTGGTGCAACATGCATGCCGCTAACCAAGAAATATGCGACAACTGCCAATGCGTCGACCACAGCTAAGGAAACTCATTGACAATAAATCGAGACGGAGCTATTCTAAAACTGCCACGCGGCGACAGTTACTTGTAAAACCTGAGCTTTTGCTTGATTCTTGGATTTCCATATTATACAGCATGCTTTTACGCAGAATGCGTAAGTGCATGCAGAATGCGGAATGTTTTAACGTTCGCCGGTCTTCCAGTGATTTGACGAAGAGAGATCGAGGAAACACGAACAAAAAATGATGTCCAATAAAATCAATTCCTCTAGATTGGAATTATTACGATCAATTTCGGGCGATTGTTCGGCCTAGCAGACAATGAGTAGCCACAGTGCGTTTTGGAATCCTTAATTAAATTTTATGTGCTTATAACGATCCGGCTTTAATGAGGACTGGTTCTTATAATATCGACGGCCCATTTGATTTATGACGTGCAGTTATAATTTTCCGATTGCGTGCCGATGTGTTAACACCTTTATGCTAAGTGCTAAATATTTATATCTGCACGCACATAACATTTTCATATTACATCTTACTGCATACGTACTCTTAGAATTTATTTGATGTTTATTACAATGCACATGCTCTTGCAACTTCATAATATTTATTTTTCAAAATAAAATCATCACCAACATCCAATTAACATTGCTGCATAATATTAAAAAAAATGTATCTCTACTGGTAACATTATCTATAAATTAAGTGAGTCAGTACAATGAGTGGAGAAACATAAAAGGATAAAAGAGATTTTAATGGAGTGATGTCTTCCTTATCGAGAGCCCAAAGTTGGCCTTTGCTTTCTGGAGCTGCTCCGGCCGAAGAAGTGAGGCAGACGACCACCAGGGCGGCCCAAATCCAAGCAAGAAGATTCTTATGCAGGCATTACTACCCTGAAGGTGGATGGGGATGGGTTATTGCAGTTTGCGCCCTCTTGGTCCACGTACTCAACCACGGCGTGCAATTATCTTGCTCTCAGTTGGTGTCCCCTGCTTCGTTCAAGTTTCACGTTCCGGCTATACATCCAGCAGGTAATATAACGTAATATGAATTAAACCAATAATTCAAATCACAAGGTTTTCAGCCAATAACTGCATAATTGATAGACAAAAATACACTATTAAAAAAACTCCCATTTCGCTCAATTAACTATAATGTAAATATGAGGTAAAACCTATTAATTCACAGAATTTAAATTCAGTGGAATGTAGATTACATTAAAAGACCAACTGTTGTACGTAGCTAAATAAGAATGGGTTTGTTTATGGCCAACTACTGGAAATGTTAGCAATGTTTAGCAAATTTAATGTTCTTGGAAAGTTGCAGTACGGCGCACCATTATAGAGAATAGCTGGAGTCTTAAGTTATTTCATATAGCCCAACCGCTGTGTCGTATTATGAACCTTGCATTTCATGCTAATGAGACTAAAGCTAATAATTCCGAAAATTAATGCAACTTGGGAATACGTGGCACTAATAAAAAAGAAACAAGTGTGATGGGTACTAAGCATTACTTCCGCAATTTATCTTATTAAAAATCCTATATACGCACAATTGGCGGACGCGCACGTTTAGCAGATCCCAAGTTAAAAATATTCATAATTCAAAATCGTTTTAATGTGAACATGAGATATGATCCGGTAAAGCGATACAAAGTTATGATGTTCTTGTGCTCGTATTTACAAGATATAGTTATGCGAAGTCTCGAAATATCTCGGTTACTTTGTTCCGTCTCGTTGAATAATGTAAATAAGGTTAGAGAACATAACTGTTTCTGAACGTAAAATCGATTGACACATTCCTCCGAGTTTTATTCGCGAAACAGCCAATTCTTCTCATGCTTTTGCTTTGGTGTTACACGCCGGTGGAACGAGGAAACGTCCATAATATCCTTCGTGCATTTTTGCACCGAGCAGCCAATATATTCACAACTTTTCGCAAGAGTTATATTGACGTTCGCTCTACAGCACAACAAGTGTAAACTCTTACAAGTAATATATTTCACAAGGACGAGAATGGAACAGAGGCAAAACCTTATCAATTTCAAACTTAAACTTCAATTTCAACTCACTTCAACCTTTTTCCGTTTATCTTATGCTCCTTCGAGATCTCATATGAAGGCGTCTAAAAAGTCTGTACGATGTGATATTATACGATATTGCAATATGTGACCATACCCATATCACACTGTGGCAAGAAATGTAAAAACTCATCATGACAAGCCTAAATCACGTGAGCAGTCCTCTTTACGTTACACGACAGCCTATTAAGCAATGTTGTCGTTTATATATATGAATTTTTATCGAATCTATCTTATGCGCCCGATGTTCTTAGTCATTCTCGATCCCTATCTTCGCCCATTCTTCCACCTACTGAGCTTTTGTATTTTATGCAGTAAGAACAAACAAATTACAGGTTGCTTGCAGTAAACAAGTGCTTACAGTTCCTGGCGTGTGTTTTTTTAAAAAATTCTATTTCAAACACATGTTTTCTAAACACCTTATAAAAGGGTTATTACATTTAAAAAAATTAAAATCACCGCAGCAGTAATCTATAATTCAGCATAGCCCTAAAAAGGCAACAACATAAAATCTGGAAATGACACAAAATGAGAATGATAAATTGTGAAAGAGTACATAACATGCAATAGGTGTGATGCCATTGTCGTTATCCTGATGATTCTGTCGCTGTGCTCAAAACCAGATGCTTGTCTAGTGATAAATACTCCGAAGCCAGAGATGAAATTTATTCGAGGATAATGCCGCTATATGGCTGGTAATACGTAGCGACAAAGAGATTTGTGTCCTGATATTGTTCCAACTTTCCAGATTTATCTTGCACTTGCCCCGTTTTCCGATGCGTACTGCGAGACGTATTTATTTTATTCACAGGGACAGGCTAACGGCCAAGAATCTAAAAAAGTCCCTATAAATAAGGTACTGCGCTAAAAATCACCACATTGAACCATTGCAACTAAACGTTTTGACGTCCGGGTCTTGACTAATAAATTATTTAAAAAGGAAAAACTTTTGATTTGAACTTCTCAGGAAACGCAATCTTAAGGAAACAAACTTTTTGTATCAAAAAAAAAGGATAATTTATTCGCTTCTCAACCTTCAGACTTCAGACGAAGTAAAGCAAAGCGTAAAATTTATCAATTTCGCATCTCGTAAACGAAGGAACTTGTGGCATTTTTACGGCCGCATTATGCAGTTTAACTGACTTGAAATTGGTACCTTTAGGCTTTTTGCAATTTCAGTCACAATTTTGTATTAAATTTTGTATTAAGTGAGGCCTCCTTACAACTGACTGACGCATGAAGCTGTCTTTATCCTTCATTATTAATATATGTAACCTCCCTTGAGGCTTCATACTTGTTAAATGACAGGATAATTACTGCCCTGTTTTTGTATTATAGATACATTAGTTGCCAACTGAGGAAGAATAATGAAATGGAAAAGCGATAATAAGTGTATATATACGAAAATACGTGTACAAAAACCTATAAAGTGGAATTCAATTGGCGGATTTGAAATGGAGATAAGTAGCGAGTACTCCGTTTAGGTGCCATAAATGGCCGGCTTTTGTTATGACGAGTCCTGTGCTGCTAGAATAAGGAATTTCAAATCAGCCTTCCATTGATCCCTTCGCTGCGAATAATTCATCTCGCGACTCACAATTACTTATTACTTATACATTCTCGTTTTTCAGCTCACAGTTCGAGCGAAAAACCCGGCCGTAATTAGTTCTCATCATTAAGGGGATGCAATATGTCAAACTTTTCAAGATGGGCCCCTTTTTGCCACTCATTCCGCTCCCTTTAATGGAACTGAGATTTGAATATTTTTTAGTGCTGAGCGGCGGTTTGGGTTTTTGTTTAGGATGTTAATGCTGAAAATGAGAATAAGCGTTGCTAATTAATTGCCGAAAAAGTTTTTGCTTAAAAAACTGCTTTTTTGTTGTACAACTTGGCATTGTTCAAATATTTTTCTGATAGAGAATGAGAATAAACAAAATTTATATTAAATTATAATTTTCACCAAAATTATCAAAACTGGTACGTTTTTAAATATAAATCTAACTTTAAGAGGATTTTAAATTACTTATTAATGTTGAAATATGTATGTTATAGGAGAAGGTATATAATATTGTTTTTTCCTTAAAGAAAAAAGATGAATACTTATTGGTCAATTACTCAACTTCAACTACTATTAATGGAGGATAATGCTCCTAATAATGTTATAAATTATTATTGCTGAAAACCGGTCACTATTTCAGCACACCCATCTAGAAAAATAATTAAAAAATAACATTCAGATTTATTAACCTTATTGAAAAAAAAATCAATTAAAACTAAAGAGCTTCGAGCACAGTGGGAGGGATAAAATAAAATTCTTCGTTTTAATTTTCGTTTAGCATTTAATTGTAATAAGATTTTCTTCTGTGTATCAACACTGTACACTTTCTTATGTTATAAGGCTTGATCTATGAAACGCGATGTGATAAAATTTGTATTAATAATGATAATTTCTTTTTCAATCCACAGATGAAAATCGATTTTTGAGCTCCCTGTAAATATCTGATACAAGAAGCTATAAAACCGTCATCCAAGTAATAAATAGTAATAATAGCAGGTATATCAACCGCTAGAATAATTTATCATTTCCGTTGTCGACATGACAGATACACGAGTATAAAAATATGACGGTTCTGCGATATTTACATAATATCAGATCGAAATCGTTCGGGAAAGAAAGAATTGAATAGAGCATGAACAATTATCGGTTGAGCGTCTTGCTCCTGCTTTTGCTGCTGGTCTGCTATTAGAAAACACATGTCCTTTCCTTATAAGGATGCGGCACCAGACAAATATTTTTCGATAAAAACATATCGCAGGTCATGGTCTAATAGTGTCTGATCAAATCGAAGCATCGGAAACATTAGGGCGGACAAAAACATGTGCATGGGTACCTACAAAAAAAATTGATATGTATCCCATAACGGGTGAATAAGAATTAGATAGGTATGTAAAGGACCTTTCTAACAGGATTCATGTTTGGTTTTATCGATTTGGTTTAGGTTTATTTACAGTGAAAAGGCGTGTCATTATATCTGTATGCTATTCAATGATATATCCACATACATACATGTATTTTCAACTAATGTTTTCCCTGCTATTAAACATTGAAGTAGTATAAGCCTAAAGTGATTAATTCATCTGACAATTGAAATATTTCAGAATTTACGAGCTATGTACGTTCGTTTCACAATAATTATTGCTACATGAACTTACATGTTAGAGCGCAGTTATTTTCCCGCAATAAATGTAAAATTGCTGTGTGCAAAGCAATAGCATAAGAGCTACAATCCGGCGAATGGCGTGTAAGAGGGCGGAGACCGCGGTATGCAAATAACGCGAAAACATGATTGTCCCACCGTTATGAACGGTGATTTAGAACCTTTGATTTACGCTTTCATAACGATCATTCGGTAATGGTGAATGGAACGTCTACTTTCGGCCTCTGATATATTAGCTGAAGACTAACTGAGAAAGAAGTTTTAGATTCCAAAAGCGGCTCTTGCTTGAATATACATGTAATACAAAAGGACGGGCGGAATGAGCTTGGGAAATTTGAAATGAAATTTAGTTGCATTTCGTTTCCCTGGAATTACCCGACAATTGTGGAAAGTTTGCCCGTGGTGCTGCGAAGAACTCGTCTCATTTAAATACCTTATTCACGTAGCAGACGATTTTTTGTTTGTTTTTCCTGACAGCACCGGCAGGGCAGCCAGCGCGAGGATGCAAAAAGCCACTAGCAAAATGAATTTCTAGATTATCCTACGTATCTAGCGATTACCAGGAGGTCCACAGGACGGAACGAAAACTGTAATAAGTATAGAACGAGGAAAACTCCCTTCTTTCCTTCCCATTTTTTCCAGCTAGTAAACACGTAATCATAACTTTAGTAAGCGGATCGGTTCATCGGAGATTAAGCTAATGTTCCTTCTACTGGGCCATACTAACTGGAAAATAGATAAAACGGAAATCTGAGAGGCCGTTAATTTCCTGCCTAGCGTGACTCGGGGATTATTTTTTTTAACAATTTCTATTCATCTGCTTAATCTAAAAAAGTTTTCCATAATACTTTGATTGAATGATCAAAATGTTTTGCTTTAATCAGATTAAAAGTAAAAAAATCAGAAAGTTTCAGTACTCCAGACAGCGCTGACAAATATTGCATGTACGTGAAGACTCATATCTTGGGATTATTTGCTTAGGAAAACTTCAGATGATCAGGATTGAGTGTGTAAGTTACAGATGAGAATGCGAAGGGAGCTTTTTCATTCATTAAAATAATTCCGTGTGAAATTCCGGTCACGCGCGCGGATTTTGTGTTGGAACGGATTCTTCCGTTTACCTCACACACAATAACAGCTTGAAACAATCCCGTTGTCGACGTCTGCATCTCGTATCTAAATGCGAAACTCATGTTTACTTATTATTTACGTTCCATGTTGACCGTGTACGCAGCTGTGCTTTAAGAATTATCTTCACATTCCCCAGTTCAAGCTGAAACTCACGACTATGGTGAGATATTCGTGTCGTGAAGAAAGAGTATATTCAATAATTCAATGGGGCGCATAATATACGCATTCCTTTATGCTTATTGTTTCAGGTAAACCTCCAAAGCCTCGCTTACTGATATTGTACATCTAACAATAAGGGAAAATGCAAGGAGATACATGCATCATACGTGTGTACTTAAATTTATATTACCCGCTCTAACTGTAAATGCTCTCGACAAAAGCGTCCTCTACTGATCGTGTGCTAAAGCTGGATGTGGTTTGCGTCGCCGCTACTGGAGCTTTCTGTAATCGCGCAGAAAAACCTGTAACTAAAAAGGCTGCAACTTTAGTGCGGTGTAACTCCACGAACAATCTAGTTAATCTGGTTCTATGACAACTTCTCCGACATTTTCTATGCAGTCCAAATCTTCTCCAGTTCTTCTTTGCAACGAACCGTAACTTATACAGCAAACTGTAAAACTGAATAAAGGAAATGTTTCAATTCTACACCTACTGACCTCTCGTTTTAAATATAGGGAAACTAAATATTAATGCAAACGAAGCAAATCCGTATTTTTTAAATTAGATACTTTCAGTTCCCTGCATTACATTTATCAGGATTTTCTTTCATTCGTCAATGGGTTTTAGAGGTGATGCTTTCACTTTGATTTTTTATTTTCGTCTATCAAAGTCACATATTTCTTTTTACGCTTTATTATTAGGTACCGTACAAAAAAAATTTCAAACAAAGTATGTTCGAGTTCAGGTCTATCGAATTGCTCTTCTCATTTAATTATTTACCTCAACGGAATAAAAACCACTTACATAATTACCATCGAGTTTTAACGATAACAATTAAAGCGGACAGTGAATAATAATAAATCTCCCGGTTCTCCTAACAAGATATATTATACGTAGATGCCAAGCTTAAAGGAACATAAAAAGGGAATAATTTATTTCGACTTGCATTACAGAACTGCGAAATTACACGAAGCAGATTCTCACTTCATAAAGATGATTAAAAACCTTCTTGTTCCTTTTTTATCGCCGTCAATTACATTAAATGAATCTCATACCATAGAAAAGGGTTGAAGCCACGATCACAGGAACTAAAAACAAATTCCTGAAAACTTTCGCAATTGCTATTGTAAGTTTCTTCTAACTACATACTTATGTATTTCCGACAAATAAGTTTAAACCCTCTTAAGCATTAAATTATCCCCATATAAATGATTGTATACACATAAGTAGAAATAAATTTACATGTAATTCAGCTAACTTATATACGGGAATATTAAAACGGAACCAAACAAAACAACAGAAGTGTTGTTTTACAATTCCTCCGTACTTTGCCGCGTAACAGGACGAGGATTTTGCATCGAAATTGCATGCAATGCACATAAGCAATGAAGTCACAAAACGGAGTTTACATGTTAAACAGGGCTAAACTTTGATGACCACTACGTGATTACAGTTATAGATAATCCCTTTGTACATTACCTTTTGGATAAATCTATTTTTAATCTGCGACAGTGAACTGTTATCGCTAAGATATTTTTAATTTTAGTTTTGTGGGATAGAAAAACATCGCATAACTTTCATCATAATGAGAAAGATATGCGAGGAAGCTCTTAAGGCGTTTAAACTTTTAATGTCTGCAAGATATTATTATGAAATATGGGCGGACATAAATATTTAAAAATTACAAGCGTTGAAATTCATAAATCGTAAAATGTGTAAATCGTAAAATTTATAAATCGTGAACAACATAAATTGTGAAAAATAGTAAACCGCGGAAAATTAAAAGGGAGAAAATATTATAAATGGTTCGATAAATTGCGTAATGTTATAAATTCAGAAATTTATGAGAGGTTTAATAAATTCGGGTGTTCTAAGTTTAGAAAAAGTTTCCGGTATAGACAATATAACGTATAATCACGGGAATGTCTTGCAATAAGTAAGTAGTAGCAAGAAATAAAAGGAACGAATGATCTCACTTGGAAGCGAACTAGACTCGAGTTCAATGATCCAAAAATTTTCCGACATTTGTCAAAATTTGTTATCTTGAAAGTTTCGCTTTACTTTGTACCAATGAGAGTTCTTAGCAGTGAACGATAATAGGGAAATCGATTTTTTACCTTCGAATGCTGTGTTTTTTGCTTTTAAATCGAATCTCCCGAAAGGAAAATTCCGATAACACAAATAAAATAGTTAAGTATATGGTCACTATTAAGAAGAGTAAATAAATGTCTTAACAACAGCTTTGTTTGCTTTAAAAACTTTACGAGACGGATCTATTTTACGACTTTACTTTCCTTAAATTTTAGTGTCCTAAAGGAGATCACCATCTCGGGCAAACTTCGCCCACTCGGTTTATATCCAATTAAGGTATTGACCTGGCATAGTAAAATTTTATTATTTCGAGAACTCCTTTTCCTTTATTCACTTGATGCAAATTAATGTAAGTAACGATAAATTTATAGGATCGTATCGATTTTAAGAAATCACATCCTTGATAATTTTTTGTTCCCCAAAGTAGTACATCATTATATTAAATGTGTGCTGTTCATAAACTAACCTCGCTGTCTATATACAAACCGGTCCTCGAACTGTTAATTACCGCATTATAAAATTAGTCCAAACACATTTGTGCAGCCCACAAAAACATTCAATAAATAAATTCCGGCATAAGACGAGAGGGCGTGTGTGAGTATGTGTATTATTATGCAAAATTTCCTCGTTTCGCTTTCTGCGAAAAACTCAAGCGCGCTCGTAAATCCGCGAAAATTGCACAGATATTGTAGAGAAGGCGATTTTCCTCCGTGTATTTTCCTCTGCGAATCCCACGCGCCCTCTCGCGATTTATGAAATTAAAATGTTTTCGATCTCCCGATAACAACAAAAAACTGCGCTGTTAAAATGCGCCTGAATATGCTAATCTCAGGTGAAATATGTACTATGGAAGAATTATAGGTACATAAAAAATTGTTTTGACAGGAAAAAAGCCTTCTTCTAGATTTTGCAATAATATATTTTCTACTGGAAGAAACCTCCCCAAAAGTGTACCAGTAGTAACATAGATTTGGTAAAGTAAATTCAAGTTTACTTGTGATTATTCTGCTTTTTAGCTGATTATTAAGCTAAGTGTTTAGATTTCTTGCGTTCAATGACTCAATTGGTGGACTTACGCGGAGAAAACCTGAACCTAAAAAACAGTAACGTAAAAAGTTCAAGTAATGTAATGACAGCCTCCGCATATGGACAGACGATTTGTGAGCGACATAATAGGTCTCCGCCAGGTTCTGGTGCTTATTATCAAGAATATCCAATTATTTTGATATCTCGGCGAGAAAAATGGGCGCGGGCTAAAATTTTAAAATTAAAATTCTTATTATGCTTGCCGGATGGCAGGCCAATATTTCTTCAGCCTTTAAAAGGACACGTAGTCGGTGCGTATTGAAAAAAACGGCCTCTCCACTTTATGTTATCGGAATTCCGGCCCGATTTTTAACATAATATTATGAAATTTATTTATCTCGCAACTCGGAATTGCCGACCGATATGCATACACAACCAAAAATTCTTCTTATTCGTCTGTTTAATGCAAAGTGGATGACGCAGGAAGTAGGACGAAAGCATAACATTTTCTATTTGATGCCCTTATCTGGATAATATCGATATTCCACCAATTGAATAGATACGAGGTCCTTGCTGCACCCCATCTATTCCGTAGATATTCAACTATCTTGTTTGTTAAAGCTCGGGCTGAATATTCCGACTCGAGGGATAGAAAATACATTGTGCTTAAAATATGTTATCCAACTTATACTCGATACCCTCTTTGTACGTGAAAAGCAAACTAAAACGAAATAACAGCGGTTTTCTATAATGGAGAACACGTGCTGGATGGACGAACATTTCAATCACTCAGAATCTTCTTAGTTTATGCAATACTATAAATCCCAATAACGATTATGTTTTTTAAGATTAAACCCTTAGCGTTTTGCTGTTAATGGAGTTAATGTACCGTAACGTTACTAGAGGCATTTTCTCGACCATTAATTTTTTATTTGAACCTACTTATTATAGATTACTAAATGGTGCCTTTTCTTTCCTGATTCAAGACATGTATTCAATTTTAAGAATATTACCGCAAATGGACGATTATTTAATTGATGAGTTTGCTTGTCAAATTACGGTACAATTTGAACTCTAAGCGCCTTAGGCTAAAAAGTAGCCTTTTAATGGATCGCTCTATAATAGCGGACATTCTGTATTATGTATGTATTTATGTTTATGCAATCCCATTAATCTAATCCGCGCTAACGCGAGTATAAAAAGCGAGTATATTAAACTTATAATAGAAAAACAGATAAAGATTTCGTGTAAATGGAGCCACTGACCTTTTTCATCATACGCGGGCTACCGAATATAACGTCTGAAAAATAAATGAAATACTTATTAAATCAGCATAAGATAGATCCAGATTGAGCCTGCGGGATTAATCGGAGATAATTTATCCGCCAATTAGTACCTGTTTATAGCAAATATTTCAGACGTGAGGGTATTTATGAACTCGTATTTCTGCTAAAAATTATTCCGGCGCTGTAAATCGGCATTAGCGTGACGTTTACTCGAGTAAATCTGAATTTATAATGAGGTAGGTGAATTCGATAGCCTGGCGCGTTTTCAAAATAAATGGCCCGCTCTCTGTAAAACAGTTAATTCTAATGCGAAATCCGAATTGTACAAGCTACATATTTTTATCTCGATTTCCTTTTTTGAACGTCCATTAATCTCGAACTTTTACATACTGAATAATTATTTCTTTTTATTGAATCATTTTTTACACGAGGAGTTTTGTACAAATTATTTGTACTTATTTCATAAATCTGATACTAATCATTCTTATTTTCATTTTTTCTATCCCTAGTTATATATAAATAGTTATTTTTTTACTTGAAACATTGTTTACTTGTGACATTTTTCACCGCGATAAGGCTTGTTTGTAATATCCTCATTAGTAAGTGTGTTGTTTCGATTTCGCATCATCAAGTGGTCTCTTGAGACCGTTACTACAAGTCTTTGCTTTGAAATAGAAACTCCCTGGAAGAAAATTCCTTGTTTTGTTCTATGTACAAGACGACGGTTGATTAATTGTTGCTGGGATCATTTTTTACAGAGCTTTACATGGAGGTGTAATTATCTACTTTACAACAACACTGCTTCTACTATTTAGGTAGGGCATCCATACGGGATAGTAACCTATAAAACGAAAATAAGAGAAAGGCGTCACCGTTTCATTTAGTATTGAAAGAGTTTGGAATTAATGTGTACTTGTTTGAATCGTCAAAACAACAAAGTTAATTTTCGGGGACAATATTCTATTTTTTTGTCAGACTATACCTATTCTATTTATTCCAGTCGAAGATTAAATCGGTAATGAAACGTGAAAAGTCCATCGGTCGCTAGAAAATTACTTGTTCTAGAAAAAGACGTTTCTGGGAATGTGTTATCCTTCTTAAGAACCTAAGCTAAGAATCGGCGGACGATTTCTTTTAAGAATATAGCCTATAAAACATTCCGGTGGCAAATTATTGGGCTGTAAAGAGTAACATAATCTGTAACACGTATGCCATGGCCATGCATGCCCCAAACTACCTACGGAACATATTTTAGTGCAACGATAAATGTGTCAGATGAAAAGAAAACTGATGGGCTCATTAGCCGGGGCCATATATTTTCTTATAACCGTATCAACTCAATTGAATAAAAGTCCGGCAAAGCGCCCCAGTTATTAAAAATACTTATGGGTATGCATATCGAATACAGAGTAGACACTTTATACTTCAATATATACAGGGTGTTAGAGTCCTATGTGGGGTGGCGAAAGAAACCAGATGTTCGCGTAATATTCTTAAAAAAATACAAAGAAAGAAAGGCTTGGAAAAGTCGACTTTTATACAAAATTAGTTTTATAGTTTATTATAAGGAACCGAGGCCAACAACATATCAATAGCCCCTCGTATTATACATAAATTAACTTATTAAACTGTTTCTTTTTATATGTATGTTATGCATTTAACATTTTTGGGCTCGGCCGATCTAATATTGATTTATCGCCTTATTCGCCGCTCTCATCTCGGCGACTGTCCACTTGGTGCATTTATGAATAAATAAATTACTTCGCTCATAAATAAATTTGACCCAAAATGGGAATAATTGAATCATATGAGCACTAATGTTATATACGCACAAGTACTTACGGACTCTGTACTTTTTAGTTGAATAAAACATTATGTTAATGACATAAAGTGAACATTTTGATATTAACATTTTCCAATGAAAAGAAGCTAGACCATAAGCAATAAACGAAAAACAGTGTGATATGTTCGAACTGTGCAAATTCGTGCTCTATGCGAATTTGTGCACCTGCTTTAAACAACGCTAGGCGAGTAGTACAAAATAATAAACGTTAGAATTAAGTTGGTCTACGTGTGATAACGATTTACAGAAATAAATTTTCTTATCTCGTCGTTCTATCTCGTTCTAATTTATATTGAGTTTGCGTGCAGTTGCGGCGCATATTAAAATCTTGTTAACCCGTTAAAAAGAAAACTAACATTGAACCGCCCATACTGGCACAGTTGGCGGAGGCGCGCGGTTAAATGTGGCCCATTTGAGTAAATAAAATCGTAAACGTTCCGCAACAACAGGTGTTAATTAGGTATACGTTTCTGACAGCAACAATAAATCAAGTCTGACTTTAATTAAATAAATATAATGAGCACAAAGCAAAGGAAATCATTACATGCCTATTTACCATTTGCTGACGAAAATATTTTAATTAATAGGTGAACTAATAATAACTGTACCTACTCAAAGCTGATATCTCAGAACTATGCATTAGTTTAATTAGTTCATTTAAGAAACTGAGGCAATTTACCAATAATAATAATAAAAGGTTTTTAACAAAAAGAAATAGTTTTGCCAATATAAGTTTACACAAAAAAACCTATAAAATAAAAATGAAACTTTTGACCCCATTTATTTTAACCCTTGAACAAATATTTTCCATGGTGAGTACATATACTATGATGGAGGATTGTTTGCGGTATTTGTTCAATTCACTCTTTAGCTCTGGTGTATTCTGCGCTGGTGCGTCGTTCTCTTTGCAAGTCGGTTTATCCGAGTCTGTCCTGTCTCCTCCTCGTTCAGCACACTAGCAAGCAATAGCAGCAAAAGCAGATCGCTCGTGAACCAGTCTTCAGAACGACTTCCGCGCTCTCAGATCTGTCCGTCCGTCCGTCTCCCGGTTCGCACCACGTGTTCCTCCTCATTCCGTTTTATTTCATCCGGATTCCCGATTCTTATCCTTTTCCGGATTCCCGCCGGAGGGTCCAGTTCGAATCATCGCGTCGCATTGACCCAACCGCCAGAGAATCCGGACCTCAGTTTGTTCGGCACGTGACCCAAGTGCTCCGGTCTTGTTTTGATGAATGTGTTGCCGGTCAGCCCTTGGGCGATTCAAACGATTCAGTAAACAGGTGCCAGAAAGAAGACCAAATTCACGTTGTGTAGATATTTTTTTACACTACGGCAGCGTTTTAAACATATTTACACCGCTTCCACCAAATGGTTCCGTATAATGTATTGTTTACCTATAGCCTATCGTACTTTATTTTTTCCTTTTACGTCTGTCTCCTATTCATATATTTGTAAATTGGCAAACTTATAGGTGTGTACAGCTTCACTGATCGCTATCTTAAAAATTGAATTATTTATGGTCGCCACGAACAAGAGACCAAGATCGTAAACCATGAAGAATTAATTAAATATCGAAGAGAAGTAAAAAATTGTACCTCGTAACTCATATACCTTTGTTGTTGATCTTTAATTACGAAATCGGTGCGCTGATTTATGATCCGCAGAATTGAATAATCGCGCTGCTGCTTAAGTTTAAGTGCCATTTTCGATGATGATTCATTACTTACAATACTGCCAAGTCAAGCTGCCTTTGCGGCAACGTAAGGTAATGTGAAAAAATAATAAATAAAATTTATTTATTGTGTCTGGATCTATCACACCTTGCGCGCACTTAGCTACGGCAAAAAGAATTATTGATGTAAGTGTTCAGCACCAGGTTGTAAATTTATAGCGACCATTGATTGGAAATGAACACAATCTATTTTACAATTACCAGTTCTAACATATTTATTACCAACCGATTGAATTGTACACGTTTGTACCGTTAACGTTATTTATAAGTATATAAAACAAGAAACACCCGATAGATCTATTTCACATATACCTATTACATACCTATAAGTACAAAATTCTTGATCTCCAAAGTTCAGCGAAACTAACGTAAAACAAAAGGCGGAAAATTTATAGACATTATTTTCCCATCGCCTTTCTCTCTAGAGCGCTGATTTACGGTTCGTACACAAGAAGCAGAGAACTTTTGCCCTTTTACATTATTTCAAATGTTAAAATACTTCAGTCTTAAATACACATCTATTATAACTGTTTTTCATGTAGACTAAAAATAACCATTAGGGTGACACTCAACTAAATTATATAATCTAATACGAATGCGTTTATTAAGTAAATTCGCCGGCCAGTTACTTAAAGGACGTAGGATAAAGGGCGATAAAAAAATAATATATGAACTTATGGTCCTCTAGAAAGTTGGCATCGGAAATAATGAACTATAATCCAAATCCGCCAGACTATCCATTATACACAAAAAACTTTCTGTGCTTTTCTATTAGAGAGGTCCAATCAACTCGTTTCATTATTTGTTATTTCGGTTCGAAAACTTTTCGAACCAGATACGCTATATCTGCGCAGAAAGTTCTATGCAAATCATTGCAACTAACAAGTATTTTCCGGGAGCAGGAACTGGAAAAATTCAAACTTTAATCTGCAGAAAGTTTCGCGAGGCAATAATGTCGTAAACGCAAGCATTTAACCCATTATTAGCGTATAAAAATGCTCTAACGAATCGATTTTCATCAGGCATACATTAACAGGTTTTCTAAAATAAACGCCCAATCTATTTACTAATCTTCAACATTCCACTTTGTTTTTCCGATTGCCACTCTGACATTTTTATAAGTCTCCAAATAATTAAGTTATTTTTGGGTAGAAGTTCATTTCTGAAATTAGTATAGATAATAATTAGCAAACTGAATCCTTTCGTTTGCAAAAAAGGACGAAATGGAAGACTTCGCCGTCTGAATTGCAGAAAGACAATCAATTCCCTGTCACTGCGTCGGTGTAATGTATTAGAGGGATCCTCTAATTATAGAAGTCAAATGAAAATACAATGAATCCCGCGGACGTGTTATGTAAACAAACGTTCTTTTCTCTCGTCCTTTGTTTTGTCTTCATAATTTGCTGCTGCAAAAACTCGGATTTTCGCGACGATGAGTAATAATTTTAATACTCCCTGACATTTGACGAATAACATTAACGAGTCATCAGCTTCTGAAAGTTACGGGAATGAGTGATGATCAAACATGAAGTTTAAAGAAAAATTAGATTACGATAATTAGCAAAAAATAATCTTTCATTTTATTTGATGTTAAATAAAGTTTATTCCACCGTTAGCAACTTCGCATTAATAAGATAAATTTCCTTCTTGTGGATACAGATGGAAGAGTAAGAAGATATGCACGTACTCCGACCTTGCCCCTAAGTAATAACCATTAAAAGGAGTTACAATTGCGGTTGACTTTCGAACGTGTTCTGAGTTTCAATATTATAAATCTCCGTATTGTATAGGTATCTCTGCATGTTATTTAGAAACCATACGCTTTTGAGACAAAATTTAATTTATTCGAGAGAGAAATTTATTTTAGGCCCCAATTTTAACACAACTTTGTCTTAAACGAAAGTGCAGTAAAGTTATATGATACGATGACGTTGTTAGGTCTACCACAACAAATGTTTTACGACTGAAAGTGACTTAAAGTTAGAAAACAGTGTGAGTTAGAGCTAGATCTGCAGTATCCCAGTGAGCTCTGTTAGCCATTTGGCGTGGTTGTTTCACCCGCGTTAAATAAATCCCCCGAATTATTTTGATCCTGAATGCGACAGTGATGACCATCGTAAAATAAATAACGCCACTTCACGACCTCGATTCAAAATAGAATTAATTGAAACATTTTGTTGAAAGCATTCAAACCTGACCATCAACGTATAACAGATGTACCGCCGAACCGTAAACCACCCAACTATGGTTCCATAATATTAAATACCTGAATAAATAAATCGTTTATTTATACTTGGCCTAAAGAAAAAAATATGATCTAGACAGATTTATGCATGCATATGAATAAGATCGTTTCGTATACTACCGAGAGTGAAAAATGTTGCAACGAAATGCAATCCAATTAAAATTGTTTCCAGAGCGCCGAAACTGTTAAGTCATTTTATTGCTCTACATGTAGAAGCACGACAAGGAAAAGGTGTAACTTTTGATTATTTGATACATAAGTAAGTGTAGAAATGCCGCATCGACACCTTCGAGTTCCCTCGGGGTTTAATCGAATTTGCGATTGAGGTCTGAATTTATCGTCCAGTCGGTTTTGATTATATATAGTTTTATATCCACCACTAACAAAGATTTACTTTCCTTTGTGCTTTGTGTTTAAATTGTGCACATGGGTACATAAATTTATGCATAAAAGGACGCGCGCGTTGTAAGTTTAACAATTTCAAGACTGATACAGTCGGAGTATTGAAAAGTCTTTCGTCCCATGTGCTCATTCAGTTCTTGTCCTACATATAAAGAAGAGCGATTTATTTCCGATGATCCGTTCGTGCGAACGAGCCAAACGAAGAAGAGACAAGCGATGCATGAGAACATTGTGTATACAGAGATTAGCAATGTAATAATTTAGGATTATCTCCCATCTAAAATTGTAACCGTTGCCGCTGCATCTTGCAAGAGCTACTGAGGAAACAAACAAAAACATAAATATAAAAGTACTTTTAGTCGTTATAACTTTTGAGCATTCCACTTACTTCAGTTTCGAACCAATTCTCTTCGTCCCCGCAGGACGATGGAAGCTTTTTACCCGCTTTGTTTATACTACAAGTATGTACCTACTTTAGAAATTACACCGAAAGAATTCTCGGTTCGATTGACTCATTGAATTCCTTTCTTCCTTAAAAATTTAACAGTTTTATTTTCTTTAAAATGTTTATAATGTATTTGCAAGATTAGTTTGGATTTGCGTGTGTAACAGTACAAAACGACCAGCGCTAAATGTCAAATTTGTCGCTGTCTCTCTCAGATGATGGATGTGTGTGCTTAATTCAGAGGAATTAGGTAGGTCAGGTGTGAAGTGAACACCGTAAGCCGTAGAATTGTATATAGCAGTTTCTATGGAAAAATGATTAGATTAAGTACAAACTACAAGCCACTTTATCTGCGCGTGGTAGGTAAAAATTAGAATTGATTGAGTGACAAACTTATATACAGTAGTAGGAAGCTGTGGGCGTAAGAAATTGGTACATAAATCCATCAAACGTGCGACTATTAACTCTAGATGTCATTTTGTTTTGATTAACTGTTAAACTGTCGGGGCCACCTTCATTCCCGACTTTTTTTTTCATTAAAATTGTTTTAAATTAATTTTTTTACTGCGATATTAAAATTTTATGCAATAATGGAAAAACTGCGTAGGCGATATAAAGGTAGATTGCTCAAAGTTTAAAGGGAACTTTGAACTGTTGTAATGTCTTAATCCCGAAACCCCTGAAGAGAAAATACCCTAATAAACTTTATACATCTCATATTTTGCACAGTAAAAGTGCTCATATTCAGGATTTTACGTTTCACCCGTTTTAGATTTATTACCGATTTTTTGCAATTTTATCTGTTCGCAATTTATTAGTTTTTAAAAGCATCGTTAAAAAATTGTCCGAGTTATTTTCCTGTGCGCGCATTGAAACAGACAGGGAAAGACATTTTATCTCGACATTGTCTAATTTTTCGCATTTTTCTCCGCAAGGTATTTGCCCCGTTTTAATTAACACAAGACAAGAATTTAATTATTCGAAACAGTTGCGCCCCGAGTTAATTGTTAAATCCAACTGATTGTTGCTCCAACTTTCTGCTTACGTCAAGCAGTCGAGTCGGTTGAATAAAAGTTGACACGAGACAGCGGCCGCCGAACAGCAGTTGTAAGTAGATGAGGCGCCATTCGCCCGCAGAAAATTTGCAATGCAAGGAGCTGCAGCGCTCGCAGCAAAAGAATGATTTGTGGACGAACATTTAGAAGTATTAGAGTTTGCGAACTTGTTTAATGGTGTCAGTGATGCCAAACATTTACATTACTTCCTTCCTGTTTTATAGAGGCGCGCTCCACTGCAACAGTCTTATCGAGTTTTGTTATGTGTTGCCTTTATTGCTTCCCAGTCATGCTTTTATTGGTCCTTAGAATACACATCACACTTTCCTAACAACTATTAGAAAGATAATGCAAACTTTGCCCTCCTGGAGGTGCAATATAATCCCTCACTCAATGTCGATGGTCGTTGGAAATTTTTGGGGAAGTTCGGAAAATCAATTCAGAATTTCCAAATTAAAAATTTTCTTAATTATTTTGACTTTTTTAAATTTTCTCAGTATTATTCATCAAAAGAGAAAGATCGGGGCAATGTTGCATTGGAAATTCAATACTTTTTACTGGCTTCGCCGATTGGCCTATAATGCGGAAACAAGCCGACGTTAAATAGATAATTAAAAAAAATGTAACGCCCACCCTTTTTACTTTCTCGCAGAGAAAGTATAGTGATCATGCGAAAAAAAATATTTGATATTTTGATGATTCTCGACGTTTTGAGCGATTTTGAGTCGATTTGGCCCTTTTTTGCTTTTTTGTCTGTCTGTGTGTCTATGTGTGTGTAAACACGATAACTCAAAAACGACTTGAGCTAGATCGATGAAGTTTGGAATGTAGTCATTTGAGCTAAAAAGTAAACCCGTATCAACTTTTGGGTTAATTCGGATAACCGGAAGTGGCAGTTTACCTGAAACGGAAGTGAAACTTTTTCAAGTAAAGTGCCCTTTTGCTTTAAGATATTTTTTTCAAAATTTGTATTGTATTTTTGTATTTAGAAATAGCGAAAAACTCACAGATATCAAATTTTAGCTTAATCCCTCAACCGGAAGTGGTCGTTTACCTGAAACGGAAGTGAAACTCTTTCAAGTAAAGTACCCTTTCGCTTCAAGGTATTTGTTTCAAATTGTGTACTAGCTTCAGATATAACGAAAAACTCACAGATATCAAATTTTAGCTTAATCTCTCAACCGGAAGTGGTAGTTTACCTGAAACGGAAGTGTAACTCTTTCAAGTAAAGTACCCTTTTGCTTCAGGGTATTTGTTTCAAATTTTGTACCAGCTTCAGAAATAACAAAAAACTCACAGATATGTAATTTTTGCACAACTGTCCAACCGGAAGTAATCTTTTTTATCTATTTTTTAAAATATGCATGTGTTATAACAACAAAATTATTCAAAAATCGCTCTGAATCCTAATGTGAATCTGTCTTATCTTGTCTAGTGCAACTTAGAAATTTGCGAGAAAATCGAGTGGAGACCACTCCATATTTATTTACTATTTAAGTATTGCTGAGGTAATTCCACCAGCAGATACGTCGAATAAAAATTCGTTATTTTACTGACATTTTTATCTCCGAACTCTACACACCTGATAATTAAAAGAATACACGTATGTTAATGGACGTTTGAAATCAGCACCATTTACTAAATATGTACTTTAATACCTATTATCTGTTCAACCAGTCTTTAATACTATCAGGAATTCGGAGCAAACTGTTAAATTATAGTTCCAAAAAGATAGTAGTATATACAACTGTCGCAAAATACGATTTTCCCCTCTGGTTTTGTTTTTAAAATCGACATATTTTAATGTCCATTTACAATTTTTGTTGGTTTATTTAAATTTTCCATTTTATAATCTATAGACATTTAAATCGACAAAATTGTATCTCTATATGTTGATTGGCTACATATTACCACATATAATATTATTTGTACATTTTTATTACTCATGCGGGATAAGTAGTGTCTTACTGCACTCCGTTACGGGTGATAAGAAGTTTATTTCTTATTATATGAGTACAATGTGATTTTGCGTGCATACTTACCGCACGCAATCATACTTAGCGCACGCAAATTATTGATAAAAAAAAGACAATCAAAATATATTTAAAAAGTATGGCTGACTGACAGATAAAAAAGTTTGAGTGAAATGACAGTTTAGTTTATATTACAAGATTCCAATAGAAATAATTGATGACAAAGTTGTAAAATGAGTGTCAATTCTAAACATGTTGTTATCCCGCATTCGTAATAAAAAAATAGTATCTGCAACACGTGCGGTATTGTCGATTGCCCACT
>JAWQRP010000644.1:0-25308 GCA_033557875.1 Quadriops clusia
GTAAAAATTAGATTAATGAATAGAATATCAACAACTGATTCTGGTGTCTGACTGTAATTCAACCCGATTTATCCTGTGAACTCCGTGTAATTTGCGCAGTCGTGTATTGGATGAAGGTGTCTGATTAGATTCTTATTGTAACATTAGATTCTTATTGTAACATTTCATTCTTATTGTAATTATTTGAATAAGAATAAACTAATTTAGTTTATAGAGAGTAGGTACCTATCAAAAAAAAATTTTTAGCGTTCGCCTAGAGGCAAAAACAAAGCTCCCTGCTAAGTAGGAGTATTTATTAGCGTGCGTAATGCAAATGAGACGGATGTCAATAAATAAGTACCAGCACTGATCGAGTGGAATTAATTACTACATTGATACATTGATAAACAATACTCCAGACATTGATTTTGACCTTTCGCTGGAAATTGGAATTAATTATTCAATAAAATTATAGTTTGCATACCAGGTAACTAGTAACTGTAATGGTTTATAAGTATAAAAAATAATAATAAAGAGGTAAAAACAGCGTTTCTATTCAATTAACATGAAATTATTGTTTCATTGTGGCTCATTTATTAGATAAACACATGCCATTGTGCTAAGTGAGACATCTCTGAAATATGCATGAATACAATGAGGATTTAGATGTATCGGCGCCCACTTTGATTATAGCTAATCCAAAAAGGAATTTCCGCTCTAGATGAGTTTCATTGTGTTTCCCGGCGCAGACGAGGCTTGGCAAGCTTTCTTGGAATGGAGATTTGGATGATTGAATAATAATTGCGCGATTAGGAATAATAAATTGAAAGGTGGATTTTTGCGGTTTTGAACTAACCTTGCTTATTCTCTTTTCCTTTATTTTTTTATTTGGGTTTCTTTTTTTTATTCTTTTGACATTTTGCTTTCATTTTTTTTGTTATAGTTCTTTTAGTTTTTAGCTCTTTAATGTTTTATAGCTATTTAAGTTTTATTACAACTCTCAAATTGTTGTTATAACTCTTCAATTTTTCGTTATAACTCTTCAATTTATTTGTTATAGCTCTTCAATTTTTCATTATAGCTCTTCAATTTTTTGTTACAGCTCTTTAACTTTTTGTTACATTACTTTCATTTTTTGCTAAATATTAACACGTCTTTCCAACAAGATTTTTCCGCTATTATAAGAAACATATAAAGTAATTAATGTATTTAATCGCGGTAGCTTAATAAAGATATCGTACTGATACATACGGACATAAAAAATAAAGTCGATGGCAGGTAAGGATTACTATTAGCATTACATGTCAAGCTTCTTAAGGATTTGCAATTAAGTGCAGATTTGTTGCACGAGTAATTAAAATATAATGATAGAAAAGTATGGCGGTTAAATGGGTCATTAAATCTCGCCTTTTCTGCCACGGCCGCAAAAAATCGTAATGTTCCTCGATTTATGTGTGTCAAGAATTAGTCGCGCGCCTCCGCCAATTGTGCGGGTATAGGGACAACCTGTGTTGTAATTTTTTTACCGTATAAGGGGTCTGTTCGATGAGTTGTCCGATGTTGTTCGGAGCAATAACCGACCAATAACGTTTGAGATTCACTTTGAAATGTAAAATTTGATTGGTCCTTTGTTGATCCGAGCAGTGCAGGGGAAACTCATCGAACAGTCCTAATAATTCCCCCAGAAGAATTCTTGTTTATTATTCGTTTTTAACAGATTTGAACGAACGTTGAAATTAATCATAGTGCTTAGGAAGTAAAGGTCACTGAACATATTAATAACAATAAGATTTTACAAGTCGCTCAGGTTCACAATAAGGAATCATTAGAGCACTATTAGTCTGGCCATTCGCCGTGAATGGCGCTGCCGTCGCGGCCTTAGGTCTCCTTATCTGCAATAAGTCAGTGTGAAACAAAACGTACAAATGTTTATGCGATTGTGAGATACTTATTTAAAATATGGGAAAGGCTTCGAGTTCTGTTGCCTGTTTGCAAATTGAGCTCACAATAAAACCTAATTGCCTCGTGGGCTTTTTGTTAGGTAAATGTGTGTGGCCCGAGCTGCTGCATTATTTAATTTTTTTGTTTGTTTATTTTTACTTACTTATTTTGATTAATAAATATTTATTCCTTCATTTTTATTTCATATATTTTTTAGACATTTGCTCGATGGCGTAATTGTCCAAAAATATTCACAAAGTGTCGTCTTTCCGTTGTCGAGAATCTTACATAACTGTCGTGGGTACCAACCCACTCTTATGCATTTTCTGAATTTTAACCAATCCTTCACTTTAATAAAAAATTCAGGACAGCTTTCGCGAGCATGTGTTGGTAATTTATAATGTCTCATGGTACAATGTTACCTTACACCTGCCTCATAGGCGAATGATTAACCTTTCGAGTGCACGGACAATTCTTACAAGTTTCTGAGAGCCATAAATATAAATACATATCGACAGTTTATACACAAAACTGTTATAACAACTTTGCTCGGTCGATTTAAGCGCTTTTCAGCCTTAAATTAATTTTCGCACTCGAAGGAGCCCATTTGCGAGCATAAAATTACCACATAATAGGAATATAAATAAAAAATCGTCCGCATCCTCTCTATAAATGATTTTTTCATGCAGTATGGGAACCCAGGATACGATTTACGTTATGGAGATTAATAAGTAACGCAGTAGTCCTTCTTGTAAAACAAGTATTTTATTAATGAAATGGACTGCTTTCCGTTCTCACTGAGCTAAAAGATTGTGTGTCAAGATCTTAATGGAAATATAAACACCTTTTAAGACAGTGAGCAGGTTCAGGCGTAAGTTGGTAGCTTTGACGATGTGGTAATTGGTTTACTCGTTTATATCTAAGTTGGTGCATTTATTACCATTTATTTAATTTACTTACATTGATTTAATTTATTTACATTAATTTAATTTAGCTTCATTTATACGATTTATACAATTTATTTCCATCTGTATAATTTATTTCCAAGTATTCAATCTATTTCCAAGCATTGAAGCTATTTCCAAGCATTTAATCTATGTCCAAGCATTTAATCTATTTCCATCTATTGCACTCTTTCGTTTATTTAGTTTACTTACAAGGAGAAACAGTTTTCGCACCAGTCACTATTTTTATTGCCCTGATTTAATGTCAATCAAACGTTTTTATTTCAAGGGGCCACACTTACGGTACTTTTTAGCCGTATTATGGACCAGAAAGTGCAATCCAGCTGGCACTCAAGTGTGACAGAGCAATCGGAGGATATACGAAAGAAGAAACTAAAAGATACAGTAGTAACTATCAAGATAGAGCAAATTTTCGACTTCCTCCAATCATCATTATTGTCGGCTTTAAAGCTACCGTAATTTAGTGGCACAATTTAAGTAGTACCCACCCGAATGAATGATTTCTCGGGCAGCTTCCTAAGAAGCAATTTCTTCCTACGGCGCTCAGTTTCAAGACTACTTAATTACCCCCTGCGCTCGTCCCTCTTGTTATGCCATATTATTATGGTAAACATAGTAAGCGCATTGTTTTTTCATTCATCAATGTGTTGGCCGAGAAGCTACCCTAATTATACCCTCGTTAATAACGGCTCAGCATTTTCTTTTCTAGTCTTTTTCTCTTTTTTATTCGTTTTCTTCATTTTTTATTCTTCATTTTGTATTCGTTTTCTTCATTTTGTATTCGTTTTCTTCATTTTTATTCGTTTTCTTCATTTTGTATTCGTTTTCTTCATTTTGTATTCGTTTTCTTCATTTTGTATTCGTTTTCTTCATTTTGTATTAATTTTCTTCATTTTGTATTCGTTTTCTTCATTTTTTATTCGTTTTCTTCATTTTTTATCCGTTTTCTTCATTTTTTATCCGTCTTCTTCATTTTTTATTCGGTTTCTTGTTTTTTCTACTTTTCACAAAAGTTTCTTGTTAAACAGTACCTACCAATGAAATTCTTCTCAATGTAGTCGTTGTTTTTATCCACTTTTTAAATTCTTTTTCCTTCTTCTTTTTTCTTTGTTTTAGGTCGACCTCAAAGGCCGCTCTTCAAGGAACAGTCCTAGCAATTTCTTCGTTCTTCCGTTCTCGCAACTCTTAATTAGACTCACGGACACGGAGAGCAGCATTTTAAAAAGCTGATTACACGTCTCGCGCCCGTTTTTTCCGCAATAATCGCTACCCGTGTTACTCAGACGGGCTCTTTTTAGGGAAAAAATGAAGTTTTAACTCTGGGCAACGTGTTCCAGACATGCGATGGGCGTGCCCCCTGTGTCCCGGCCTCTGCGACAGAGCAGAAAAACCTCCTTCGAGAGCGCGAGGAATGCGCTAACAATTTGTGTGTTATCCTTGAATGGCCGCAATTGTCACAAACTGTCCTTCTCATTGTTGCCCGAGCGCTAATGGCCTCATACTGCGAACAAATAGCTCCCGAGCAAGCCTTGCTCTTTATTTTTATGGAACTATTGTTTATAACAAGTCCTGTTATTAATTGCTTATGCCGCTTAATAAATTGCCTTTGCCGATAATGCTTATTCAATGATAACATAACAGCGAGCAGTTCGCGCACTTAGCAAGGAAAAAACCAGCCATTAAGGATTTAATTTGCTCGGCAAAACAACTTTTGCATTAAAAGAAAAAAATTGATAATGAAATAAATCGAGTTTAGAGTAGTAGGTACACTATTTGTCCTGTACCTACTTAGTAAAATTAAGTATACTTACTCAAATTAAGTATATACTTACTCAAATGAAATATACTTACTCAAATAAAACATACTTACTCAAATTAAACATATCTACTCAAATTAATCAAAAACAGTCTCCCGAGGACCTTTGTGCACACACAGGCACTTTAATCTAACGGTGCAGCGCCTGATACATTTGCATTATTTGCTTTAGAAACTATTATTGTTATGAGATAACTGTAAAGTCTAAATTAAATTGTACATAAACTCGCAGATGCTGTTTGTTCAATACTCAATGCGTACTTACGTATACGAACGGTTTCCGCATTATTTACCCCTTGGTTAAATGATGTCGTTGATACTTGTTCTAAGCTTTGCTAATAACTTTGCGATAGTTTCTTGTTGTTGATATTATTAATTATTATTACTACTATTATTATTATTATTAGCAGCATATAGCGAAGGAATTACATAATTAAAATAATTAAAAAAAATAATAAGGACAAGTCGAGTACTCACATAATTATAAAAATAAATAGTATTGTTTTTTTATATTCAAGATTTTTATGTTTTCCTTATGTTATAGATAGCCTTTCACAATTTTTTTCTATTTTATTTCTTTAAATTTATTTTTTAGAAATTTTCCATTTCATCAAACTTAAAAGTTTACGTATGTTAATACTAATAATTAAAACCTGCATAATTAATATTAATGACAATTTAACAATTTCAAATTCGACAATTTCAAAATCTTGGATAAGCTTCCCAATTTTTATTTTTATTATCTTGTAATATTAATATTATTGGATTTGCATTAAACTTCTGTCAATTTATTTACTATCAAAAAGAAACAATGTGCTACATAAAATATATTCTACATAAAATATTTCTGACAATCTGTAAAGGTGGTATAAGTTTCTCCATTTTTAATTTTATTAAATTTAATTTTTAATTGTATTAAGTTTAAATAATACTTATTTAAATTTAATTATATTATATTGTTGTAATATTAAAATTATTGGATTTGCATTAAACTTTTGTCAACTTATTTACTATCAACAAGAAACAATTTGCTACATATCTCTTATATAAAATATCTTCTACATAAAATATTTCTTACATAATATATATTCTACATAAAATATTTCCTGCATAAAATATTTGCTTAGAAAATTGTTTCATGAGTGTTTTTAAATATAGGCACGTCGAGCTCGCTCGCTTCGCTCGCTCGCCGCCTCGCGCCTTCGGCGCTCGTTTTTTAAGATACTTCACTGGAGTTATTTACGTCCAACTTTCGCTATAAAATAATATAGTATTTTTATTATATTAATATTTCATCATTTGCGTATTACTATTAATGATAATTTTAAAATGTTGGATAAGTTTCTTCATTTTTAATTGTATTAAATTTAAATAATACTAAATTAAATTTAATTATACTATATTGTTGTAATATTAATATTATTGGATTTGATTAAATTTTTGTTAACTTATTTACTATCAAAAAGAAACCATTTGCTACATAAAATATATTCTACATAAAATATTTCTTGCATAAAATATATCTTACATAAAATATATCTTACATAAAATATATCTTCTATAAAATATATCTTACATAAAATATATCTTATATAAAATATTTCTTACATAAAATATATCTTACATAAAATATTTTATACATAAAATATTTCCAAAATAAAATATTTCCGGCATAAAATATTAATTTCGAAAAATGTTTCACAAGTCTTTTTAAATATAGGCACGTCGCGCTCGCTCGCTTCGCTCGCTCGCCGCCTCGCGCCTTCGGCGCTCGTTTTTAAGACACTTCACTGGAGCTAGTTACATCCAACTTTTACTATAAAAGAATATATTATTTTTTATTATATTAATTTTTCATCATTTGTGTATTAATATTACTATGAATAATAATCTGTAAAGGTGGTATAAGTTGCTCAATTTTTAATTTTATTAAATTTAATGTTTAATTGTATTAAATTTAAATAATACTAAATTATATTTTTTTATATTATACTGTTGTATTATTAATATTGTTAGATTTGATTAAATTTTTGTCAACTTATTTACTATCAAAAAGAAACAATTTGCTACATAAAATATATTCTACATAAAATATTTCTTACATAAAATATATCTTACATAAAATATATCTTACACAAAATATTTCTTACATAAAATATATTTTACATAAAATATTTCTTACATAAAATGTATCTTACATAAAATATTTCTTACATAAAATATTTTATACATAAAATATTTCTTCATAAAATATTTACTTAGAAAAATATTTCACAATTCTTTTTAAATATAGGCACGTCGAGCTCGCTCGCTTCGCTCGCTCGCCGACTCGCGCCTTCGGCGCTCGTTTTTTAGGACACTTCACTGGAGTTACTTACATCCAACTTTCGCTATAAAAAGATATACTACTTTTATTATATTAGTATTATATCATTTACATATTATTATTACTATGAATGACAAATTTAAACTGATGGGTAAGTTTCTCCATTTTTAATTTTATTAAATTTAATTTTTAATTGTATTAAGTTTAAATAATACTAAATTAAATTTAATTATATTATATTGTTGTAATATTAAAATTATTGGATTTGCATTAAACTTTTGTCAACTTATTTACCATCAACAAGAAACAATTTGCTACATAAAATATATTCTATAACAATATTTCTTACATAAAATATGTCTGACATAAAGTATTCCTTACGTAAAATATTTCTTACATAAAATATTCTTACATAAAATATTTCCTACATAAAATATTTTCTGCATAAAATATTTATTTAGAAGAATGTTTCATAAGTCTTTTTAAATATAGGCACGTCGCGCTCGCTCGCTTCGCTCGCTCGCCGCCTCGCGCTTTCGGCGCTCGTTTTTTAAGACACTTCACTGGAGTTACTTACATCTAACTTTCACTATAAATTGTTTTATTTAGCAAATTGTTTCTTTTTGGTAGTAAACAAGTCAACAAACGTTTATTGCAAATCCATTAATTTTAGTATTACTATTAATATTAATATTACCCTTATATTAATATTACAGCAATATAATAAAATAAACTTTAATTCAACTAAAAATGAAATTTATTGAATTTACAAATTAAGAAGTTTGTCCAACATTTTAAAATTATTAGTCATAGTAGTAATACGCAAATGATTTGATATTAATATAATTAAAATAATATATCATTTTATAGCGACAGTTGGATGTAAGTATCTCCAGTGAAGTGTCTTAAAAATCGAGCGCCGAAGGCGCGAGTCGGCGAGCTCGCGAAGCGAGCGAGCTCGACGTGCCTATATTTAGAAATACTTGTGAAATATATTTCTAAACAAATCTTATGCAAGAAATATTTTATGTAGAATATATTATATGCAGGAAGCATTTTATCGAGAAAATATTTTTTGCACCAAATTGTTTCTTCTTGGTAGTAAATAAGTTGAGCAAAATTTAATACAAATCTAATAATATTAATACTACAACAATATGATATAATTAAATTTAATTTAATATTATTTAATAGTGTATTTTATGCTGTATTGTTGTAACTTATTATGTATTCTACAACCTTTTTCGGTTTTCTTGAATATACATTCATACATACATACAATTTAATGAAATTGAAAATCCAACATTTTAAAATTATTATTTATAGTAATATATAATAATACGTAAATGATGCAATATTAATATAATAAAAATAATATATTTTTCTAAGAAAACATTTTATGCAGGAAATATTTTATGTAGGAAGTATTTTATGTACAAAATATTTTACGTAGAAAATATTTTATGCCGGGAATAGTTTACGTAGGAAATATTTTATGTAGAAAATATTGCATGTAGAAAATATTTTATGCAGGAAATATTTTATGTAGGGCATATTTTATGTAGAAAATATTTTATGCAAGAAATATTTTATGCACGAAATATTTCATGTAGCAAATTGTTTCTTGTTGGTAGTAAACAAATCAAGAAAAATTTAATCCTAATCCAGTAATATTAATATTACCAGTAATATTAATATTACCATTAATATTAATATTACCATTAATATTAATATTACCATTAATATTAATATTACCATTAATATTAATATTACAGCAATATAATAAAATTAAATTTAATACAATTCAGAATTAAATTTAATGAAATTAAAAATGGAGAACCTTATCCAACATTTTAAAATTATTATTCATAGTAATATACACACAAATTATGTAATAGTAATATGCAAATGATGTAATAATAATATAATAAAAATAATACATCATTTTATAGCGAAAGTTGGACGTAAGTAGCTCTAGTGAAGTGTCTTAAAAAACGAGCGCCGAAGGCGCGAGGCGGCGAGCGAGCGAAGCGAGCGAGCTCAACGTGTCTATATTTAAAAAACTTGTGAAACATTTTTTTAAATAAATATTTCATGTAGAAAATATATCATGTAGAAAACAAATTATGTAGGAAATATTTTATGCAGAAAATATTTTATGTAGAAAAAATTTTATGCACTAAGTATTTCATGCAGCAAATTGTTTCTTGTTGGAAATAAACAAGTCAAGAAACATTTAATGCAAAGTCATTAATTTTAATATTACTATTAATGTTGGAAAGGTGATAATACACACACGTACATCCACGCATACACGTAGCGCGCCGAGAAAAACAGTTGAGCAGTGCTGTCTTTTAGACTTTGACAATTAATTCTTAATTCCCAATATAAAAACTTGTACACGTGTTAGCAATAAAACTATCACTTATTGTTAATTGCTGTTTAGTTCTTTATATCAATTACTGTCTATCTCCTACAAATAATTTTGTTTATAAAATTGTAATGACCTTTTTGTTCTTTTTTGTTGATTAAAGTTTTGTTTTTTAATGAGTTTCAAGGTATAATAAAAGAATGCTTTATGATTATTGTTTAATTTTTTTTTATTTTTTCTTTTTCTTGTCGACGGTTCACTCTTATTTTTGTGAGCTTCTTCTGGAAGTGTGCTTTTTAGTGATTTTTAGTTAAAAGCGTCCAGAAGAAGTTCACAAAAATAAGAACGAAACGTCGACAAGAAAAAGAAAAAATAAAAGAAATGAAACAATAATCATAAACCTTGAAACCCATTAATAAATAAAACTTTAAACAACAAAAAATAACAAAACAGGTCATTACAATTACACAACCAATATATATATATATATATATATTTATACAAATCTCAAAAGTATAGACACCTGTTTCAAAATAATTATATCCTACAATGAAGAGGTGAAGCTTCACGAGAACTTCTCAATGACATGTAATTACAGCAGTAGGTAATATTTTCGTAAATGTATTTGTGAGAATCCATAATTGCGACAATGTGTCAATAAAATTTAGAGATGGGCGTTGTCGATAATCGACGCTCAAAGAGCGAAACATGGATTTGACCTCAAATTGCCAGCTATTGTCCGGGGGTCAAAGAGAAAAACTCACGAATTTTCTCCCGAGGTATCATTTCTTCTCCTCAAACGTGCGGGTCAAACGCATAATTGGAGATTTTGACCTTAAGAACTGAACAGAAAAAGCACCTCAATTTTAGACTAAGGATCGAAACAATATAAACTTGTGTTGGTACCATTGATAAATCGAGTTGTTCAAGATACTTATAATAACACTTTATATACTTATAATAATACTTTATATAGTTATAATAATACTTTTAAGTAGGTTAAGTTTATGATTCTCATTTTGCTTTAATTTAAAAAGGTATTGGTTGGTTGCTGTATTGCTTTATAAGGAAGGTGGTTTTATATATGTAGTTATGCAGGAGCTAAAATGAACCTTGACGAACCAAAGTTTTTTTTTTGTTTAAATTAAAGTTAAATTTTGATTTGTATTAATAGAATATTTTAATGTTAATAATTTAAGGATTAATATTTCCATTCAATAGCAGGTGTACTTATTTTTTTATTTATTTTTTTTTTCTTTTATTTATTTATTTTTTTTAAATTTATTTAATTTTTTCTTTTCAGGTAAGCCTATAATACCATCGACGTGATGATCCTTCCACCGATCACCAGAAGGATTAAATATGAATAAACACGAGTGAAAGCCATTAGCCAAATAGAAACAAATAAATAATTCGTTATGAGCGTTCTTATCAGCGTTCCACGTCAAGCCATATTTTACGGTAAGAGCTACCTCGAAGCGATATTCGTGTTCCTTTTGTGTTCAAATTAATAGTGTGGCACGTTCCATGTATTTATTAAAATGCCGATTGTAAATAATGGACGAGGCTTTATCAATTAATGTGCACTGCATGCCGGATAAACAATATGCAAATGGCGGCCTAATAAATAAATAATTGTTGTGTGTAAAAATAAATAATTGTTGTCAGTCAAAATAAATATTTGTTGTCAGTAAAAATAAATAATTACCTGCAGGTATCGGCCTGATATGGCCTGAATGCTGATTGCTCTCTCAAAAAGTCTCAACCTTTTGCTTATTATTCTCCTCTTTGCTTCTATTGTAAAACTAACAGAGATAACGAATTTACATAGTTGCATTCAGGTTGCCTGAAGGTGACATGTGTATTTGCATGTCCATGAAGGTTTCCTGTTGTTTTTGGGGTACATGCAAAGTAGTCATTATTTTTTTGATAATCATAACGAAACGTTGGCACAATAATTTTTATAGACCTTCATTTTAAAATGAATATAAAAATTTAATAATAAAATTATAAATAATAAAAATATAAATAATAAAAATATAAGTAATAAAAATATAAGTAATAAAAATATAAGTAATAAAAATATAAGTAATAAAAATATAAGTAATAAAAATATAAATAATAAAAATATAAATAATAAAAAAATAAGTAATAAAAATATAAATAATAAAAATATAAATAATAAAAATAAATAAGTAAATCAAAGATAAATGAAGTAAAAATAAATAATAAATTCTCGTTAACGGGAACATAGAACGTGTAATACGAGATAGCAATTAACGGGATTACTTATCCACGTGCTTCACATAGCCAATTATTCTTTTTTTTTTGCAGTTGGTCATTTTATCCGTTTCTATTTGCATATGCATACTTATAATACTTTCATGATATTCATAAAGGCCGCAGAAGTGCTCAACTATTCAACTCGCGAGAAGACTCACCGTTAGCTTATTTAAATAACTTAAACATTTTCTATGTCTTAGCTACTCGAAACCTGAGGAAAACAAGACATTCTTGCACTTTGAAAGGTTTAGTCTATTGTTACTTGCATGCTGCATTTATTTGTATATGAATTAATTTTCATATGCATTTATTCTTATAACGATTTATTAACATTTGAATAAACGTTCTTCTGTTAGATGTGCAGATCATTTAAATTTATTACATAATAATTCTAAAATTTAGTTATGTACATACATTTATTTGTCTTTCCATTTACAAAGCGATCGTTTAGCCGTGATGGTGTAGAAACCGTTTAAAAACCGATAAGATGGACAATATTTGTTTCCTTTTAGTACGTTCAGTCGCCACCAGGGTTTTGTTGATATAGAACTGTCATTTCGTTCGTTTTCATCAGCGATATCTGAGATTTTAGGTTATAATTCGCTCGAAACGTCAAACTGTTACTCGCGGAGACGGCTATAGGTGGCGCTGCTAACGGAAGAAAGTATTGAGCGAAATATTTTTGTTTATGAATCAGTACCAAATGATCTCGTTGTATGTAGTTTATATAATATAGGATAATCTATATAATATAGCATAGTCTATATAATATAGGTATTATCAGTGACTGGTATTATACATATTTGTGCTCACTATTATTTATGTAGTACTTGAGTTAGGTACTTGAGGTAGGTATAAAGTTACAGCAGTTTTCGACTTGTAAAGCTTCGACCTCACATTCATTGTACTCTGTCTGGTTAGGCTTACAAAATCGCTTTTGTTTCCACCTGCATTCAGAACGTTTCGCTCTGTTACCTAACAGTTGTTAGCAGGTACCAAGTTCTGCGCTCTTGACACGCTATTCTTGCTATAGCCGTTTCCAAATGCATTTAATTAATTCACTAAGCGGATGTTGTGAGGTTTAAGCAAAGGTCTAAAGTCTTAAAGAAATAGGATTTAATCTGAGATAATAAAATTTTGGGTTTAATTTTCAGTATTTATTATTTTGCTATTATTATTATTTCTTATTATTTTATTATTATAATTTCTTATTATTTTATTATTATTATTTCTTATTATTTTATTATTATTATTTCTTATTATTTTATTGGTATTTTGTTCTTATTATTTTATTATTATTATTATTTTATTATTACGATCATCTAAACTATGAAATTATTATATAAATTAATAATTATGAATGATGTCTCTTCACGATTTCTATATTGAGATATTAATAGAAACAATTTTCGTTGCATAAACAAATTAAGAAATTGATATATGAATGTTTGTTTGTATAAAAATATTATGCAAATTATTTCCTTGAGTTGCTGCAATCATTAAAATTCGTATAAAATTATGTGTATACAATTTTGTATAAGTTTATTATGTTTAATAACATAATCATGAAACTTTAAATTATATTTTTGAAATATTAGAGAAGTAAAAACTATAGACATAAAAAAACTATAGACATACAAAACTCTAGACATACAAAACTCTAGACATATAAAACTCTAGACATACAAAACTCTAGACATATAAAACTCTAGACATACAAAACTCTAGACATACAAAACTCTAGACATACAAAACTCTAGACATATAAAACTCTAGACATACAAAACTCTAGACATATAAAACTCTAGACTACAAAACTCTAGACATATAAAACTCTAGACATACAAAACTCTAGACATATAAAACTCTAGACATACAAAACTCTAGACATACAAAACTCTAGACATACAAAACTCTAGACATATAAAACTCTAGACATACAAAACTCTAGACATACAAAACTCTAGACATATAAAACTCTAGACATACAAAACTCTAGACATATAAAACTCTAGACATACAAAACTCTAGACATATAAAACTCTAGACATACAAAACTCTAGACATATAAAACTCTAGACATACAAAACTCTAGCCATACAAAACTCTAGACATATAAAACTCTAGACATATAAAACTCTAGACATACAAAACTATAGAAATACAAAACTATAGACATATAAAACTACAGAAATTCAAAACTACAGAAATTCAAAACTACAGAAATTCAAAACCATAGAAATAAAAAAAACTAGAGGCTCTTTCACTGGGAATTTCTTCGCCTGATCGCATCATCCGTCTCGCTCGAACATGCAAGCCTAATGGGTATTTCACCGTGAAGAAGACGTATGAATTACACACTTTTGTTGCATTCTATGTATTCGCACCACAGCGAAAGTGTGAGAATCTGTGTATCTAAGCAGATGCTTCTAGACATAAAGAGAAAAATCCTAGACGATGAATAACTACGTTCTTGTGTGGCCAGAGAGCACAGAATCATATGTGCATAATAAATAATTTACAATAATTATTGCATACGATTATTGTGTACAATTATTGTATACAAATTTTACCTGAACAGTCCATTCAAAGAGCAACCTTGGTTTGAGCAACTCGAGTTGTACAATAGCACAAAATTTAACACAAAAGTACAAAAGATAATTGTTAGCACTTGAAATGTTTTTTCTTTGCATTGACAAACTGGCGATGAGAGGTATTAATTAAGTTGGCGGTACATTGCGATAATTACATAGGCGCTTAGCGGCAATTTGTCAATAACATTTTGCTTTTACTGGGACAATAATAATAATAATAATGTGTGATAATAATAATAATAATCATAATAATAATAATTAAGTATTAAGTTCGTATAATAAGTTGGAAAAAATTAAAATTACTAATATAAAAACGATAAAACAGACTTAAGAAAATAAAATACTTATCCCAACAAGCAACCTATAACATTTAACATAAATTATTTAAATAGTAATAATTAATTATAAATAAACAGTAATAACTTACAAAACGTGAGATAATGATTCATTAGGCGGATATTACGCAATGGAAACACCGTCTGTCTACCTATAATCCTAAAAATAGAATTATTGGTTAGCTATGACGGTATTTATTTCTTTATTTATTTATTTATTTCTTTATTTACTTATTTATTTCTGTATTTACTTATTTATTTATGTATTTATTTGTTTATTTTTTTATTTCTAAAGAAATTACTTGTACATATAAATTATTTAGACACTAATCCTCGCCAAATGAGCCTAAATAGATAAGAGGTTAGAAAGAGGTTAACGAGCGCCCCACGACCATGGGGCATTATTATTTTAAAATTAACTCTTAATTAACAAAACGAACTATACGCGCAATTTCCAAACAATGCCTTGCATTCTCCGAACGTAATTTCTCTTCACATATACACAACCTATTCTCTTTATTTATCTTAATTTATTTCCGATTATAGTGGTTTTTATGCCGCGGTGCTCTCACGTCACATTTCACTTCTCGTACCTCTAAAAGTCTAAAAATGGAATACTTAATGGGATATTTATATTAAGAGCGAGGAAAAAGTCCAATTTTATAAACGAGATCGAAATTAATTTCGAATTAGTATTGTTGTGGCATTTGAGCGTTTGAGTCTTTCCAATCGTTTGACTCTTTCAAATCGTTTAACTCTTTCCGATTGCGCAACCCTCGTCGTCAATATTATCGATCAATTGTTAGAATGCGGATTAATATCCAAGTAGAAAGCTGCCACATTTCGTAATTGCTCACGAGCTTCTCAAGATGACTTTTAAGTGCTCTAGGCGGAGATTGGGAGCAATTGCCCACAATATTTTGATATTTATCGATTTATTTATTTATTAATTTACTTATCTAGTAGTAGTTATAAAGCGGAGATTCTGGACCCTCCACCGGTGAGAGTCGGGGGAGTGTATAGGCAAAACGTGTGTAGTGGGTTGGGTATTGCCACATATAGTATTGCTTTGCATATTATAGGTATATTGTGTAATATCTTATTCAGTATATTGTTTAATATAGTATATAAAATATTAATATATACATTTGTACAATTGTTCAAAAAAAGATAAAAACAAAACCAAGCAAACATATCGAAAACTGACCAATCATCCTGAGAGCTAAGATAATATTGAGATAAACCGCTCGCAGCCGCAGGTGTCTTCTTTTAACGATCTCTTTATAAAGAGTCGTGTATAAGTCGGTTACTCAACATCGCGGCATCTATTTCCATTTGCGATACACATAAATGTCCCACATACAAAACCTCGATTTGGTTTAAAAATGAAAAAGCAAGCAAATAGAAAGGACGAAGGAAAGAAAACGTTGCTTTGAATGCTTTTGCTTTGGTTATAGCTTTAACTGTTTAATCATGTGGTTAAACCTATACATATACATAGGTTATATGTGATGTAGGTAAAGCTTTCAATGTCTACTCAACTTTTGTCTACTTAACTTTTGTCTACTTAACTTTTGTCTACTCAATTTTTATCTACTTAACTTTTGTCCACTCAATTTTTATCTACTTAACTTTTGTCTCTACTCAACTTTTGTCTCTGCTCAACTTTGAAAGTTTAAACTATATTCTTACACCAAGGTGGAATCTTTGTTCATCCAACGCTTGGCTGCTAAAAGGTTAAACTGTTGAATGGTTAAATAGTTGAATAGTTAAATATTTTAATAGTTAAATAATTGAATGGTTAAACCGTTGATATTAAACTAAATTGAGACATAAGCGAGCTTAGGAATTTGAATAACGACACGATATTGAGAAGTTGGCGTTGGCTCCGCCTACGGCGATTTGATCCCTATTGTTCTTAATTACGCCTAAGTTGCATCAGGACACTTTAATTTAGCATCAAGTGTCTTCCTAGTGCTTAATCTTATTAAGGAATTAACATATTTACTTACGTTGACGATCGCTTGGGGGATTCCCTATACTTGCACAATTGGTGGAGGCGCGCGGTCGAATCTTGCACTGGGCTGAAAAAACGTGATTGAAATATTTTAAAATTGAAATATTTTAAGATTGAAATATTTTGAGATAAAAATATTTTAAGACAAAAATACTTTAAGATATAAATATTTTAAGATTAAATATTGTAAAAACATATTCTAATAACATATTCTACAGTAAACTATTTTTATAATGTATCGTACATAAACGAGTCGCATGTTATTTAAGAGTGTTTATCCGGAAAAAACCGTCTTAAATATGAGGTCAATCAAGCCGTAAACAGAAGAACGATATTAACTACACTTTCATTAACATTTTGTACTTGGTAGTTTCAATTAGTAATGGATGTTACGCGCCGTGTAAATTAATAAATCTGCCTTGTCCGCCGTTTCCTCTACACGAAAAATAGAAAGTGATGATGAACCTAATTCCAAGGTTCGCCTTATATACAATAATTTTATTAATACTAGATAATAATAAAGTAAATAACTATAAAGTAAATGATTATAAACTAAATAATAGTATTGAAGTAAATAACATAAATAAGGACATGTATTCATTAGGTCCCCCATAAAACGATATGTTAAGCTACCTTGGTTGCAGACATTGACGATTAATCGAGCTTCTTTTAATGAGTCCCATAAACTTGAAACATAACTTTCAGCAAAGATTTCTTCGTGTTCGTGTAGCCACTTATTTAATAGATTTAATAGAGCAATCGCATTAGAATACAAGCTTCTTGTTCTATATAATTACTAGGTTTTATAATTACATACTACATTTTATAATTACTTGATTTTATAATTACTTGATTTTATAATTACTTGATTTTATAATTACTTGATTTTATAATTACTAGTTTTTATAATTACTAGATTTTATAATTACTAGATTTTATAATTACTTGATTTTATAATTACTAGGTCTTATAATTACTTAAGCATTTTCCGTTAGGGCAAGCATCTTAGAACGTTATAATGCAGCAAAATATGTTCTGATAAGATCCTGATGATCTTAGCCTTTAGATAATCTTTTGTTATTACCCTTTGTAATTATTCATGTCAGTCTTAACCTTTTAGCAAATCAAACCGCTAGTTCAATAATGTGCAACACAAAAATGGCAACACAAAAATGTGCAACACAATAATGTACAACACAATAATGTACAGCACAATAATGTACAACACAATAATGTACGACCCAATAATGTGCAACACAATAATATATAATACAATAATGTATAATACAATAATGTATAATACAATAATGTTCAACAGAATAATTATTCAACATGAGGAACGCCAAATAAAATTCCTTGGCATTTCGACGAGGCTCTAGGAAGTCTGTTCCCACAAGGATCAGACTTAAAAAGGCCTTCCGCGTGCATCTGCCACACACAATGCATTTAATAATTATTGTTGTTATCTTAATCAGTATTACTTTACTCTTTGGTATTACGTTGCATGCACGACTTGAAAATGTTCATAACTTTCTATACGCATTCTAAATAAAATTGTTCTCTTGTTTTTATCAACGGTTTTTCTCCATTATTTATATTTGAATAGAATTTTAATAAATTAAAATATAACTAATAATCAATTATCCGAAGGAACTATTTCGTATTTTATCGGCTCTTGTATCCTTTGACCAGAATCCTGTTCGCCTTGATCTCCTCGCAGTTTAATATTCCTGTATAATTGTAATATGGCTCATAATAGTAATACGGCTCATAATAGTAACATGGTTCTTAATAGTAATATGGTTCATAATAGTAATATGGCTCATAATAGTAACATGGTTCTTAATAGTAATATGGCTCATAATAGTAATATGGCTCATAATAGTAATATGGCTCATAATAGTACTTAATAACTAAAACCAGGAGTAGTGAAAACTGGAGGATCCTAGTCCTCCTCATGTGTAACGTGGTAGTCGCAGGAGGAGGAGGAGGAGGAGGAGGAGGAGAAGGGCGCCAAATGCCCCGTTCCTCTCTACTATCAGCATTACGCTATCAATAATATGAAACACAACGAAATTTCAAAAATACCAACTCAATAAACCATCTATCAATAATCGAGCGAAACAACTAAAAGCGTGTAATCACCGCCTTAACCGCACATACGAGCCCATCGAGATTCTAAATTATTGTAATCAACGCAAAATTGCATACTACTGGATTTCTAATCGAGTACCGAGCCGCACAATTTGTCTCAGACTTACTATTTGTCATACGAGACAAGAGTATTTTCCCATGCATTTCCTTTGATGCCTCATCATTAGTTATGCAACATTTGTACAGCAGGATTCTACCTACTAAATACAAGTATGTTACTTAAAACTTAAATATAAACTTAATTTAAACATAAACTTAACTTGAACATAAACTTAACTTGAACATAAACTTAACTTGAACATAAACTTAACTTGAACATAAACTTAACTTGAACATAAACTTAACTTGAACATAAACTTAATTTGAACATAAACTTAACTTGAACATAAACTTAACTTGAACATAAACTTAACTTGAACATAAACTTAACTTGAACATAAACTTAACTTGAACATAAACTTAACTTGAACATAAACTTAACTTAAACATAAACTTAACTTAAAATAGATTGGCATTAAGGTCTCATTGCAATAGATGTTGAAATATAAATGACCTCTTAACCATTCTGCAGAAACCGTTTGGACACTCATTGGTGGAAAAAGAGTTCCTTTCAATTACTCCGCACAAATGAGTTATTAATGTGAATAATTTGCAAATTAGACGCACGACAATGCAGCTCGTTGTGCGAGATAGCCTTTATTTGCTCGCACCAGAATGAGGCTGTGCCTCACAATGGCCGCCATAGATCGCCTGCCTTCAATTGAATAATAATAATCAATTATCCGAAGGAGCTATTTCGTATTTTATCGGCTCTTGTATCCTTTGACCAGAATCCTGCTCGCCTTGATCTCCTCGCAGTTTAATATTCCTGTATAATTGTAATATGGCTCATAATAGTATACGGCTCATAATAGTAATATGGCTCATAATAGTAATATGGCTCATAATAGTAATATGGCTCATAATAGTAACATGGTTCTTAATAGTAATATGGCTCATAATAGTAATATGGCTCATAATAGTAATATGGCTCATAATAGTAATATGGCTCATAATAGTAACATGGTTCTTAATAGTAATATGGCTCATAATAGTAATATGGTTCATAATAGTACTTAATAACTAAAACCAGGAGTAGTGAAAACTGGAGGATCCTAGCCCTCCTCATGTGTAAGGTGGTAGTCGCAGGAGGAGGAGGAGGAGGAGGGCGCCGAATGCCCCATTCCTCTCTACTATCAGTATTACGCTATCAATAATTTTTAAATATTTACATGAAACGGTAACGTTTACTTTCCGAGAAGCGCTATAAGATTAGAAACCATTCAAGCTTCGCAGGTTATTCTAAACAAATTTAATAATCCCTCTTCTGCACAAAATGCCTGAACACTTTCTAAATATATATCTGTTTAATCATAAAAATTACACACTGCGCAGGTAATTAATTAATTAACCATTCAGGCTTTTAAAATAGCTCTTCTGTTCACTCGGATGAAGAAATTTGCTGGAGGAATGCCCAAGACAAATTATTTATTATTATTAAGAATCTAGTCATGGGAAAAACGGACAACTAACGTAACTAATATTACAAATGACTTGTATACTACAAGTGACGAGTATTATAAGTATGTATTAATAAGTATTATACCTATTAGTAAGTATTATAACTATTAGTAAGTATTATAACTATTAGTAAGTATTACAACTATTAGTAAGTATTACAACTATTAGTAAGTATTACAACTATTAGTAAGTATTACAACTATTAATAAGTATTACAACTATTAGTAAGTATTACAACTATTAATAAATATTACAACTATTAGTAAGTATTACAACTATTAATAAATATTACAACTATTAATAAGTATTACGACTATTAATAAGTATTACAACTATTAATAAGTATTAAAACGATCAAGTCTCAATCAGAGATCAATGAACTTCCAATTTGAGAGCCCTGACAGCTAATTAATACCTCTATAAGCATATCCAAAGCTCGATGAAGTGTTTTCCTGAGAGTGATGTATTTTCATAAGAAACTGTTTTCATGAGAAACTGTTTTCATGAGAAACTGTTTCCCTAAGATATATCAATCTCTAAGAGATAGGAGAAATGGTACTTCCTAGAGTTGATTTGCATCGTCTAAGACGTAACAAAGCAAATATCACCAGAGTTTTAAACCAAGCAAAAAGACCGGACATGTCCAATTTGTAGCTTTAGTTTTACATTTATTCTGACAACAAAACACTTAATTAATGAACGTTACGTTTTTGTTGTACCTACGTACTTGCAATCAAATCATTCTAATAATCAAATCTTTCTAATATTCAAATGAGTCTAATAAGACTTAAACTGGACTCCTTGTATATAGAGGCCGACCTGTGTACAGGCAGCAATTATATAATAAGAATAAAGCAAACAGACTCCGGTGCAAATTTACAGAACAAACAGTATTTCGAAACGAGAAAAGTACTAATTCAGCCTGGCAAACAGTACCAATGTACCTGCCTAGTTGTGTATAGAATGTGTGGAGTAGTTTTGCTTAGTAATTGAGAACGTCATGTCAGACTTCGGATCCTCGCGTTTGTCTCGAGTTTGTCAAAGCTTTGCGTGTGCATAAAGTGCTCGATGATCGTTTGTTAGCATGAGGAACAAAAATGCTAGAGTTTGCTTTGAGGTAGGAGAACTTTCGACCAATTTCATCGTCACTATATGTTTGAGATTCCCACAGCAGTAATATTGTTCTCATGTAATCGAGTCTTTAAAATATAATCCTTGTTGTGTATTTCAATCATTGTATTTCATTCATTGTATTTCATTCTTTGTATTTCATTCATTGTATTTCATTACATTTCATCGATTACCTTACCTAGACTACATGAATTCTCATTCATAAACGAGAGAACAATTCTTAAAATTACATGAGCCCACGTAAATTGACGAGGCAGTTGAGTTTGTTAACACCTGTTGCATAGTACCAGCTTAAAAATTTGCTCTTGTTACGTTATGGCTGGTAGAGCAAGAACATAACCTGCAGAAGGATTAGAAACGAATTCTTCAGTTTCCGTAGGAGTAGTCAAACATTAACATCTAACATGGATAATGAAAGAATTTACATATCGTAGGTCGACGAATTATTGCTTTGGTATTATTACATATATGTGGTACTATGATACTCTGCAGTATGTAGTACGAACCTTAGTATTGATTTTTCGAACTCATTTCATGTCTATAATATTATAGAATCACCTATATAGGTGATCATTAATATTGATGTACTTCATTAATATGGATCATTCATTAATATGGATCAATCATTAATATAGATTATTCATCAATACAGATTATTTTACCCAAAGGAAGTAACTTCCTACAAATAAAATCACCTTGCTAACTTATTTTATCTTTTATTTGTAATTGTACAGGATGGATTATTATACTGAGTGTGTCGTTATATATACAAGTCGTATTATTATACAGGATGTATTATTACACGGGGTGTTCACTTTAGTGCATCAGATACGCCAAATCAAAAATCAGATACGTCAAAGTATTGGAAAAGTCGTGACATCGCCCAAGGTGGCAAACGATCCTCTAACAAGCGAGTCTCAAAGCGAACCTCAAGAAAAGCAGAGTTTCTTCAGGGGTATTTAGACCAAAGCCGATAAAACTCATGCATCAGTAAAAGGCACAATAAATATCCTCGCAGTCTCACGGGCGTAACCGTGCCCCTAATTCGCGGGTCAAGATATCGCTGAACCGGAACCACTGAGCTCGGCACCGACCTGAGCTCACAATCCGCAAGAGATCGGCCTCAACTCGCCTCCTCGCTTTGTTGTCATTTATTTCGATTTTTTCTTGGATAGAAAACGGATAACTATATTGTACCTATATTAAAATGAATAAAGATAAAAATTTAATTCAAAAAAAAAATTAAAAAAAAAAACTCTTTCTCCCGACGGGGTTCGAACCCACGTCATCCCGTACATGAGTAAGTAAGGGAGTTGGCTTAACCCAGTACGACACCGACCGGGGTGCGACACCAACCCGGTTGCAACACCAGCCCGATTGCTATATATTAAATTTTAAAACGATCGATTTGACCATTTCACTTTCAGCAAGGATGTAATAACCAAACTGGTGGAACCCACCTGCTCGGTGCAGTTCCGATGATTGTTCTCTCTTTGGCCTTCCATGGTCACGATCGCAACACTCATTAAATCCAGCGAAATTGTCGATACATTTTGCCATTCATTTCGTCGTGGGATTGCCCATCAAGTGGGCTTTACGTCCTGGGAGGAAGAAGAATAATCGCAACATCCTTGACTCTCCAACGTATCACCTAATCTGAATATTGCGTTAATCGCCTAACTTATGTGTTTATACCGCGGTTAAGTTATTTATACTATGACAATTATTTTTGATTAATGGCTCATTGTCCCGAGGATTTATGGGAACGAAAGGATGATGGTCAATTTATCAGGATCCGCCACCGGATTGAAATTAACATAGCTATAAATTGAAATAAAGATAAACTAGCAAAAAAATGGATTAAAATCATAATGGATTAAAATTAAAATAAAAAATAAATGAACAAGCTGGCCATATCGTACGAGAAGATTTTATGTAGGTAACTTGAACACAACGACTTGAACATGTGCAAACGACCTTAGAGGAGTGTTGCACTGCTAAACCAAGGCTGTCAACCTACATCGCACTGGCTATGAAACGTTTCGACATAATTGCCGGGCCCGTGATATACAGAGTCATAATAATGACAAATGTGACTTACGCGAAAATTCTGCGGCCCCGTTACAAGGAAAATATGTGGCCAAACTGCTTTTGTTAAATGGCATTCCTCGTTAATTCATAGTTCGGTAGGCCTGCAAACCACTCTACTATTTTTATTTTTATTGTTACTATTATTATTATTACTATTATTATTATTACTATTGTTACTATTATTATTATTATTACTATTATTACTATTATGATTATATTACACGACTTGTGCGAAATTTACCACAACACACCCATTAGCTTTTATTTCTCTTCACATTACCGTCTTAATTCTTTAACACAAAACGTGACCACCTGCGTAAGCACGTAAAAATGAATGGTTTATTTAATTACTTACTTTAAATGGTAACTTACTGTAAGTCTTACAGGGTGGCCCACCTAAAACGGCCACCTTGAACTTATGTTTTCCCAGTTTTTGAAACAAAATTTTGGGTCCAAGAAAGTAATTACAAAATAAATTAATTTCTATGGAAACACCTTACATCTAAAACAGTATTTAAGCATTTCTCCGTAATATGATTGTTGAGTATATTATATCAATTTGGGGAGAGATTTTCCCAGAGCGATTAGAACGTGAAGTTGTGTGTTGCGCCAATTACAAAAATGCCCATTAACGCCGCGAGCTCTCATTGTGGCACTAACAATGATGAACCTGCTGTGCGAATCAGAATGCAGATAATGGGAGATTATAACAGTTTTTGTGATAAAACGTTTTTTTTTCGTTGTTACAGGATGATTACTTAAGCATGAACCCTGGGAGGTCAGAATGCGCCGTGATGTTGCGACGATGTTTAGCCATTGTGCTGAGGAAGGAAGGCTGCCAGGGGAATCCCGGGGACTTCTGGATGTACGAGAGCGGGTACCTTCTTTTCCAGGTGAGTTCATATAGTAATAAGAAATTTTTAATATATATATTTATTTATATATTTGGGCGTGTGTGTGTCTCAAAAACTAAGATCACAGTTAGCAGTTATTAAATGTGGAGTTAATTATTATTTTTTCCATTCATTATTTTTTTAAATTTCTTATGGCACCTGTTTTCAAGTATAGGTTCTACTATTGTATTATTATAATTTCATCATAACTTTCCTAATCACTACGACAAATAAGGAAAAATATTCCAAATTAAAACTGATAATAATAAAAAGTTTCCAAATTATTAGAACGAAAAATAAAAATATTATTGTCAATTTTGTTTTAAAATTGTGGGGGCAACTTTAATTTTCCTAATCAATTGACATGCAATAAAAATATCTGAATCATTAGGCTGTATAATATCATTTTGTTGTACAATATTATTTTAAAATTATTGGCATGATGCGGGAGCTCGCTTTGCGAGCTCGTCGCCTCGCGCCTTCGGCGCTCGTTTTTAATACACTCAACTGGAGCGTTTCTCATTCAATTAATTATTAAATTGTTAATAAATTATTAAGTTGTTAATAAATTATTAAATTGTTAATAAATTATTAAATTGTCAATAAATTATTAAATTGTTAATAAATTAATAAATTGTCAATAAATTATTAAATTGTTAATAAATTATTAAATTGTCAATAATTTATTAAATTGTCAATAAATTATTAAATTGTCAATAAATTATTAAATTGTCAATAAATTATTAAATTGTCAATAAATTATTAAATTGTCAATAAATTATTAAATTGTTAATAAATTATTAAATTGTCAATAAATTATTAAATTGTTAATAAATTATTAAATTGTCAATA
>JAWQRP010000645.1:0-25303 GCA_033557875.1 Quadriops clusia
TACTATTGGGCGTTCGGTGCTAAAACGCTTGTACTTAAAAACACCCTAACGTAACCGGGGACATATGTATGCGTAGAGTACTAACTACTCGAGGACATACATGCACTGTAGTGGGGATGTCAGTATCATACTGACGTGGTACAAAAAACAAAAAGGAGTACAAAAGAATGCAAAGGAGTACAATTCATGAAAAAGGAGTACAAAACTCTGTAAAGGAGTACGGTTGGTCACCCACACAAACTTTAATAACCCTACTAACAACCCCGGGATATTTAAAATAAAATCACTTTTAAGGATAACACAATTTTAATTCTAATCACATTGCAAGATACATAAATAAAATTCCTTATCCTAATGAAGTTGAACATTCATAATACTACTAAGATATATTTTTCATTTTTCACTTAAGTTACATTTACAATAAATTTATATTAGAGATTTATACACAATAGTTTATAACCTAGGAAGGATTATATATTAATATATTTTATTATATATTAATATATTTTATTATATATTAATATATTTTATTATATATAATATATTTTATTATATATTATTTCTCAGTTACTTCTTCCGGACAATTGTTTTTCTCTAGTCTTACTGCTACATATTGCCTTTGTTTCCAACAGATACGGTTTTTCCGTGTTTTTCTTCTGGCACTTAAACGTAGCCTAGATTTAAATCCTCTTCTGTAATCTGGCTTTGGTGCTTCGCTTTTATGCCATCTGACCATATGCAATTTCAAAGCGTACTCACTAAAGCCCTCAAAACTACAGAAATTACAGTTGTGGAAAGTTTTGTTGTCAGCCTCAGCTATATTAATACTCGGCAATTCACCACTATTTCGGATTTCAAGTTTAGGCTCCAACAAGGAGTTTCCCGAAGATGTAATTTCTTCCATCGGCCTCTCTATTTCAGGCGCCTCTTCTTTTATTTTCTGGAGTGGGACGTGTTGATCTGTTGTTTGGCTCGGTAATAATTCATAATTCGGTTCGTCATTCATTTGAGTTATATGTTCACTAATAACTTTGAATTCTGTAGAATTAAATTCACAACCTCCTACAGGAGGTTGTGAATCTAAGCTAAATTCTGATTTTATTTCTAGTAAAGGTTCTATACTGATAAGAATATTTTCTTTAGTGTCTACTTCTTCATTTGTTGCCCTATTGGTGGTGTAATCGTCAAAGGGATCTTGTACACTAGATTTGCAAGGGTCAGCATTGCTACTTGACGTTTCAATACTCTCTGTATCTACGAATGAAATGGGGTTAAATTCTTGCATTAGTTTTTTTTGAGCATATAGAATTGATTTCCGGAATCGACAGTACAATGCGACATTCCTTATGCACTCAGAGCATATTTTTTCGGGAAGAGACTTATCTTCGGTAACCTGAGATAATAGAAAAAATGTTTGTTACAAGTGATGTTTATAATTAACTGTCCTGTAAGAGGTCAACACAAAGAAACTATTGTCTAGTTTTCTTGTGTTGAGTCATTACTGGTCTAATGGGAATTTAGAATTTTTTTAATAATTAATTGTAACTTATTGTCTCTGTTCTTACATCAATACAAGCAAGCATTTTGATTCCATTGACGATGTCTAATGTGAACGGTGTCAAAAAACATTTGGAGGCTAAGCAAGTCCTACACACTTTTGCCTTATCTCTTCTTTCGTAAGTTCGTGTAGAAAGCATCGTTCTGCTTTGTTTGAAGCAATTTATCCAATGTTTTATTGCTCAACTGAGAAACTGAAATATTTGTTATTATTAATACGTATTGAATGAAGCAGATGAATGAGATTAATATTGTTATTATTATTAACTTAATTATATGATATTTATAAACTTACTTATATCATATTAATAAACTTACTTATATCATATTAATAAACTTACTTATATCATATTAATAAACTTACTTATATCAATATTATTAACTTACTAATATCATAGATAATCTGTGATTTTCATACACGTTTAAATTGATTTTCTTTTTACAAAATTATTTAAGTTGAAGTGGGATAAATACATGGGGCAAGTGTGTAATTTCCACAAAAAAATTTATGTACACTTTTCCTTTCTCTCAATAGATTCACCATGTGGTTTCTAATATGTACTTAACTAATTTAATTTTATGTCAGGGAGAATGGTATTACGACATAGCAGAAAAGAAACTTATACAATAAATATGTAGAGCGAAAATAAAAAAACAAAATTTATTTTCTATCTCGACCTCAGGTATTTATATTATTTTTATTATCGGGTATTAAGGTCTATAGATTAAATTTTATTATAATTTTCCCAATGTACATAATACCTGATACTAAAAATAATTTTTATATAAAAACATGAAGCAGGTACGAGTCAGGAATATGATAAAACAAAATAAAATTGAGGACGCCTTGTCTAGGAAAATACACAGTTAAAGCCTCTTTAACACTTCCAAGGAACTAATGGATAGATATTACTTTATGAAAGATTTGTTAAAAGGTGTCAAGCTTGATACTTATAGCTGTGCTTATAGCACATACTTATAGGCACTTATAGCACTCAATGCTTATAGGTTAGAACAAATTATAACCTAAATATGTAACACTTGACAGGAAAATTGTTCAAACATAAATGCTGGTTGTATTTACTTCATGTGGATATTTTCTCATACAACAAATAGACATAATTGTACAAAGAATAATTTATAAAGTAAATATAAGTTAATAGTTAAATGAATAATTATTAAAAGTTAAATGATTCTGTGTAAAGGTGGATACAGACGTCTTGATACAGACCTAGCTTCAAGCTTGACAAGCATAATGTTCAATATTTGTTGTTGTGCAAGCATACTTCATTGAAAATTGTATAATTCGCTTGTGCAATCTTTCCGAAGACTGAGTGATTGATTGTGAGTGACCACAGGATATGCAGGCTTAAACAGGTAATGCAGGTTTGAACAGGTAATGCAGGCTTGAACAGATAATCTATACCAACGATCTATACTATAAATTCCAATCTTCTATAGGAGTAATATCTAAAAAAGTAATGCCTAAATGTCTTTCCCCACAGCAATATTAATCAAAAACTGCTACCCGAAAATGACCTGTGATATTAAACGAATGAATCGAGAGTTGCTTGAAGACTTTATTCGGGCATACGAAGATCACCCATGCCTATGGCAGGTTAAATCGAAAGATTATCATGACCGAGCAAAAAAAGATGCAGCATACAATGTGTTGTTGACGATATATAGATTGATTGAACCCTCCGCTAACAAAGTTACAATCGTTAGGAAAATAAATTCGTTCCGGACAAATTACAGGAGGGAATGGAAAAAAGTTGAGAAGAGTCTTAAGTCAGGTACCGTTAATGTCTACAAGCCTAATTTGTGGTACTTCCACTTATTTCACTTTTTGGGAGGAAAAAAGATGCATAGAAACTCTTCATTTCATTCGGATGAAAGAGAGGTGAGTTCAACTTACTACTTCAATTTTAACGAAAAAGAAATACATAATTATGTATTTCTTTTGCTCATTACATAATTACGTATTTCTTTTTCATTAAAATACTTAAGTATGTGGTGGAAAGGTTGCTTAATGAAAATAATACAATATCGAAAAATTTATGATCCCTTATTATATTTATTGTGTCATTATATTCCTGTTGTTCACTCGTGCTTTCCTTATGATCATAAATTGATTCTCTTCAGTACTAGACTTAAAAGTTTTGATGACTATATTTCCTATATTAGTTGATAAATGTGTCTGTATAGTTAATTTTCACCATAATTCAATAACTTTTTCACTTAAATCGAATTTCTAGGATGTTCACAAGCATTCATCAGTAAAGCGACTTTTCGACCAATCGTTCATTTATAAATATGAAGACAATGAGGAAATTCATATAACCGAACAAATCACCTCAAAAAAAATCTAAAACAATTTTTTTTAGGAAGAACGCGAAGACCAATCTGATGAAGACACCGAAGAAGATTTACTGGATCCTCTTCAAGAAGATCCGTCATCTCTTTTAAGTATAGATAAAGAATTTACTAGTGAGCCAGTCCCAAAAGAAGAACCTTGTGAAAGGCGCTATAAACGAAGTATAGATTCTATGCTGGAGACCAGTCAACCCTATTTTAAAAAACCAATGTTAACAGAAGAAAGACATGATGTGTTTGGTAGAATTGTGGCTGTAAAGATGAGGGACATATCCAATAGTACACAAAGACTATTAGCGGAAAAAATAATTAATGATGCTTTATTTATGGCCGAAATGGACCAGTTGACGATGTCGCATTGTATAATGACCCAGCGAGACACATATCAAAGGGAAAGTAAAAACTAGATTGTGTTCGAATAATGTTATGAAATGAATAGAACACCTTTATTTTTTAATTCGTTAAATGAAATGATTTTTTACTTATACCACATATATGTGCTTATACCACATGCTTATACGTAAAATCAATTCGTTAACTCCTTCTTTGTAGAGTCAAGGAAACTTTAAAATATATACCTCTGTAGTATAGGTAACCTGAGACAATGTGAAACAAATTTCTTGGTAGGAGGGTTTACGGATTGTTTAATTGTTTAAAACCTACTTTAGTTTTATTGAAAAATAAGGAAAACAATCAAAACTTGTAATTCTCTAATTTTATTCAACAGTTTTTGAATCAACAACCTTTCGTTAACCTGGACAAATCAATAAAAATCATTTATTCTAAATTTTAAATAATTAAATTTTTCTTTTCGAATCGGTTTCGTTACAAATGAAGTCTAATAACAATGCAGGTCATATGAATGTCTGGTTGCCTAATTGTGTATATTTTATTTTTTAGCCGAGTGTACATATCAAAGTTTAGTGGTTTCTAATTTTAATGCAACTTAACTTTACTCAACGTTGCCTTTACTGACTGTAAAATTTATAGTAATCGCAGGGAGATTTTTCACGCTTTGATAATTTTGGCCCCGGAGGATTTTGTATATTCTCCGACTATTGTAATATTAGTGAATGAGTGCGGTAGTACGTCAAAATAATGTAGTTAATGTAATGTAATTAATTTGAATTTTAATCTTATGAATGTTCTTATTTAGTCTGTCGTAAAAGGATTTTTCTCATGATTGTTAATTACAGGATATGTTCTTTACCAAATTATATATTATTTTACAAGCTGTTTACTATTGTCCATTGATAACGTACGAATACTTTATTAAATTCATATTTTGAAAATCATTTTATGTACTTATTACTCAAGTAGTAACTTCCACCCCCCTTTAAAAGTAAGTAGAATGAGTAAAGTAAAATTATTTCTTTATGAAACTTACAAATATCAGGCAATTTAAGTTAAGATATAATCAATATTATTTATAAAAACATTCTTGTATTATACCATCCAACGCTACCACCATCGACAATTACAAATACAATAATTGTAGTTTGTAGAGTTGTACTGAAGATAAAAATGAACTATATGAGTTAAAACCTTAGAAACATCACATATATGTGGAAATATTCAACATTATAGTGTTGGTAAAAATTGTACTGATGATTGTATTTATCTCTAATATACAATGAGTGAGAATGTTTAGCATTATGATATTAGTTATATGGGAATTTAGAAAACTCTAGCCTCAAATGTAGCCAATCCGACCATTAGATCAGCCCAATCTGGAAATTCCATTAAAAATTCCAAAAATTGGGGCGTGTTAGTGTTTTTCTCATGGTGCGTATATATCCCACTAATGGCTAAATCCATTGTAACACCATCCCAATTCGCAGGAGTTTCTACATCAATGGAAAACTCCAGAGGCGTTTCTTCCTTTCCCCATTGGTACTTAATGAAATATACCGGGCGATCATGCCATTTTGGAACTTCCCTCGGAAGGTTTTCCACCAAACTTATACCTTTTATAAACATGCTTTCTTTGGGGGCAAAATATATATTCATGCTGTCTGGCCCAGTTAAAGTGAAATCGTACTTGGATAGACTCGAATTGACGATGGTTTTCGATTTGAGTTCCAAAATAACCGTATCTGTTATAATGGGTTCTTCGGCTGGAATCCAAGTGCTGCCATCTATCCTAGATGGGAAACTTAGTTTAGTTTAATGTAAACATGTCGCATTACTGCATATTACATCATTTGGACAGTCTTGGAATGCTTCACAGGTAATCCGCAAAGTATGTAGCGTTGGCAAAATTCGTTAATATCCACCGCCTTTTCTATTTCCTTTACATGATTTGAAACGAACCCGGGGGAGTTACGATCCATATTTAGCATAAAGTATCCGGAATCCCTCTGGATCAATTGGTTATTTTCATCGTAAAAGCTTCGTGTGGTGTGCTGAAATTACAAGAAGCATTGAAATTAAAAGAAGCATTGAAATTAAAAGAAGGATTGAAATTAAAAGAAGCATTGAAATTAAAAGAAGCATACTAGTTTAAAATATTTTGCGAATTTCATTTCTTTTACTTACATGAATCCAATGTCGCTGTGGAGCAGGCGATTGAGGGTCACCGGAATACGGAAACCCAAGAGGCGTAAAAGCACAGATTAAGAAAATTACGAATGCCGCAGATAGTGTAATGAATACAGTTTTGGAATTACGAATTAAAGTAACCAATGGGATATAAAAAGCGCTCGTTAAAATCGTTAGAAAAAAAGAAATCAATCCGATGATGATTTCAGGATTATTATCGGAACCTGACCGCCCTGTTATTGGTATAAATAGTGATAAAACTACTAACGAAACGTACAATAAGAAAATTGTGGGAATTATGGTACTGACCAGGTAAACGATTTGCCATTTTCTAACAGAGTGTTGCCATCGAATTAATTGAATTACTCCGAAGGCTAAGGTGTTAAATAAAACCGGTATGAGAAAGATGTAGACAGATCTAATTTTTAATAAAGTGCCTATGAACAAAATTAAGGTCCATATGAGTCTCATCGAATGAGCTTGCATTTGACTCAAACTGCTGATTGAAATATTGTTCTCACTTCTATCGAAATAAAAGTAATTAACAAGGACAACCGTTAATGATGAACATAACACCGTTGGGATGCAATATAATCCAGATATTATCCATGGATTACGATACCAAGTCATGGAAAAGCCGAGGGTATCTAGAATAAGTGCTAGAATTGCGGTGAAAGCTACTCCAAGGATCCATCCGCAAAGAATACTACCAAAATTGGCAACCATGACTAAAGCCCCTTTGCAAGTGAAACCTATTCCGAAATCTAAATAGGCTTTTATGGCAACAGCTAGGGATAACAATGAAACTATAATATTTATTATGTAAGCTACTGTAACGGTATACGTAATCATAAACAACCCAATAAAGTCATAGTAGACAATTTTATCGGAATCCTTTTCGTCGTTATTTCCAATAAACGTTACCTCCTGTGCATTTCCTAAATTGGTGATTAACGCTAAAATGTTGTCCCCAACATGCTGATACGAACTTAAGGGTATGTTAACAAAATCGTCGAATTTAGTGTGGTACCGATAACCATCCCGAGCGAACGCAAAGTCGTACCCGAACAAATCTCCAAAGTCTCTGAAGATTCGGAAATCTGTGTCAGAAGGAATTAGGTTGCTTTGGAAAATTTCTTCGCCAGCAGCTTGCCCATAAGGATGAGGAACCGAAGTGTAATAGTTAATTAACCAAGGATGATCAGGTCCCGTTTGGAAAAGGATTTCCTTACTACCCGCTCCAGCAGCTTCGAGATTAACCAAAACTGCAGCACTCTTCGCCCATTTATGCTTAGTTACGAACCCATGAGAAGCTTGCAGCCCAGTTTCTTCAGCACCATTGAAGAGGAACAATAGAGTGTGCTCGAGGCGCTCTGCTTTCGAGGAAAGTTTCCGCAGAATCTCCAACATGGTCACCACCATGATACCATCGTCGCTTCCTCCGGGACTGGTAGGAACCGTGTCAAAGTGAGAATTGACTAAAATGCTGTGGTTAGATTTCCCATGAAGTCGCACGATTATGTTTTGAACGTTACCGTAGGCACTTATGGAAGTGTACGGTTTGAAACCTGAGAAATAAGAACCCGTCACGATTTGGTGATCGATTTCTAAATTTTGGTTGACGTGACTGGATTTCTTTATATCCGTTAACTTCGCTTTGAGGAAGTCCACTGCCAAAACTTCGTTTTCTGCACTTCCTGCGACTCGTGGGCCGATGTCAGTGAGTTGTTTCAAATTGTTTTGTGCCCTTTCTGCTATGAAGGAAGATGGGTTTTCTTTCTGGATTAAATAAATTTTTAATTGAGGTTTGTCGGAATCATACAAAGTTATGCCTGATATATGTTATCTTATCTTAAATCTGTTATTTTTAACAACGTACCTCATCCGATACACTTAGTGGAGCTGGTAGGACGCCATCTATTAGGTAAACTATTCCAAAAAGGCCAAAAATGCAGCAAATTACGATAATGGCAATAAAGGGGGATACACTGTGTATGCTAGGTTTTGTACCATTGCAAGTCGAACGGTATTGAGTTTCTTCTTCTTCTATTAAATGCAGAATAAACCGTTTCCTCATTGTTAGTAACAAAGCGATTAAATTTAATTCGGTTTTAATAAATCAAAATCCAGCATAGATATGAACGATAAGCCATATTAAGTTTATATACATAGATAAGATTAGGTAATCTGGACCATTGTCGTATATAATTTAATTTTTAATTGGTATTATATGTGGCTATACCTGAGAGGTTGTTTTTACTTGTGTGCTTGGGAGCTGTCTTTCGAAATTGGTTTAATGTTGAATGTATATTGTGCATTTGAAATATTGGTGTAATTTGAAATATTGATGTAATTTGAAATATTGATATAATTTGAAATATTGATGTTTCGTAATTTGAAGTATTGGTGTAACATAAAATAAAAGAAGATAAACAATTGGCACATTAAAATTAGAATAAAGAAAAATGCAATGGAAAAATTGGCTTCTTCAGAACTTTTCTTGTTTTCGTTCATTGTGTTCAACAATTATTTAAATTCCAATTAATGAAAGAAACCTAAGATGCCAAGAGTACCCATCCAATTTTTCCAAAGGATACAAATTAAAAGAAAATAACAGCATAACTTTGTTTATTTAAAATATCCAATTTTCAAAGGTGGCCAAATGAGGCTTAACCACCGTCCATTCGGGGAATTTATCAAGGAATCTTTGGAAATCCAGAGTACTCTCAAAGCTGTGGAGATATTTACCAGTTATCCCAATGTCTAAAACAGGTCCATCGAAGTCCGAAGACTTTTCTAGATCCATGTAGAGATAAAGAATATTTGATCCTAAGCCATAGACGTAGTTCACAAAATACACATCTCTTCCGTCAAAGCGAACAACCTCCGAAGGAACTTCTTCTAGGATGCTCGTTTTCAGGAGCTTAACGTTCGGCCTCGGGGAAAAGGATATCCCCATTCGATCAGGACCTTGAAGGACAAATTCAAACGATATCTTATTTCCGGTCTGGTGCTGTTTTATCTTTGTCAATCGGGCTTTGTTCTTTATCTCAGGTGGCTTAGCGTTGATCCAGGTGCCCAATTGTCTGAAAATTGCGGAATGGTGTGTTTTTGAATGAAAGAATTCTTGTAAATAATAGTATCGATCTTAATAGATACAAAATTTATACAAAAGGCTGTGAATAGGAGTGAAACTTTGCTTGTGCTCATTATATTTTTCTACTTGCATGATATTTAGATTTTGAATTACGATGGATTGGGACAAAAGTATATAAAACTTACAGCGTTTCTAAATCTGAGGAGGTCTCAATGGGAAGACCGCAATACAAGAATGTTTTGCAATAAGTCGAGTCTATTTTCGTCTCCCTTTGAAAATCTTCTACGTAATCGTCAAGGCTGTGGGGGGAGTTTCGATCGTGATTTAGGGAATAGTATCCTGAGTCTTCGTAATCGTAGTTGTCGTTGGAAGTGAGGCGAATTTGGCGGTGTACATGCTGAAAAGATTTTTTTTGTAAATTTGTTTTTATACATATTTTATTTTTTATACATATTTTATTTTTTATATATTTTATTTTTTATATATATTTTATTTTTTATATATATTTTATTTTTTATATATATTTTATTTTATATATATTTTATTTTTTATATATATATATTTTATTTTTTATACCTATTCTATTTTTTATACCTATTCTATTTTTATAACTATTCTATTTTTATACATATTCTATTTTTATTATACCTATTGTAACGGGACCAAATTTACCTTAATTATTATCAAGTTATTTTTGATCGTCGTTGGGGCATGATTGTCTATTGTAAATCGATATTTTACTTGGGTTAGGACTGTCTTAGGTTGTGATAATATAGTAACCAGTTCTTTCCGTTAGGTACAGCTCGATAAATAGTTAATTCTTTAGTATTGACAATAAACACTCTACTTACAGGTGAGGGGAATTAAACAATCAAACACATAAAGCTTTAAGACGTCTATTCGGTATAAACAACCACACAAAATTCGATACACAATAACAATATTTTACGGGAACAGAATTCATTTAAATATATAGAGATTATTATTTAAAGATTAGGGGTGCTGGCAGGACAAAATTACGACGTACTTAATGAGCGGAGCGTTCTGGTCTATAACCATATCGGATTACGGCTGTGACAACTGCAGCAGCCTTGAGAGGAATTTGGGCTATAATTTATTGCCTTCGGGGTATTAAACTTGCTATAGTGTGCCAGAGGGTGAAGATTGGGACAAAGAAATGGATATTTGAGATAGGCGCCACCTTGGGATCCACGATCTGACCTTAATAAATCGTCGAGGCGAATTATTAGAACCAATCGAAGACACTAAATACTGCCTTGTTGATACTATTCAACCCTGATATCAGTGAGCTTACGCAAATACGGAACGCTAAATCAAACCTTTGAGATCAGTGGTGAATACCACGGAAATTCAGCAAGGATTGATAAATCTTCCGATCTACTCAAACGTCACGGAACATGGAGAGCAAATAATATCTGGACTCCCTCTCACCCTTATATGAGCGTATTTACGTAAGACAGAGCGCTTTACTCAATCCTTTAAGATCAGTGTTAAATACCACGGAAATTCAGCAAGAATTGATATCTCGTCTGGGTCACGCAAACTTAGCAGAACAAAGAGAGTGAAAAGAAGTGGTCACCCTTATATCAGCGCATTTACTTAAGACAGAGCGCTTTAATCAATCCTTTGAGATCAGTGGTGAATACCACGGAAATTCAGCAAGAATTGATATCTCGTCCGGGTCACGCAAACTTAGCGGAACAAAGAGGGTGAGATAAGGTGGTCAACTTATTAAGTTGAATCTTATACCGGAGTTGGGGCACAACTAAATATTAGCTGCACGAAGTCGGAATTAAACAGAACGCAAGTTCTGGCAAAATACTGATTGTCAGTTAAGTGTTGGAATGAATAAAGAAAAATTAAAGTTCTTTTAGGTAATACGAAAAATTATCAGAGATAAAATGAAACTGCTCACGGACGGAACTTCGCCTTTCAAGAAGTACAGAACGAAAGGTCTTTTCCAATGGGCCTATATTGGTTTATATAGCTGCTTGTCCATTACCCCTACGCAATCCAATCCATTGCGAGGTGGTTAATTCCCATTGAAATTCTTCCTTCTCTTTCTTCCTAGCACGTTCCGTGTGATTCCGTTAATTTCGTCTAGCCGCTAGTAAGTTGAGCATGACGAATTCCTAAATGACTTTCATCTGGGTTTGTGTCCAAAAATTGTAATTGTAATGCGATAACGTAGTTATTTTTAAGCGTTATGATAGATGTAAACTAGATTAAAAGATTTAAATTCTATAATTGTATTTGTATATAGTTCCGAAAGATTCTGAAATCTATATATACATATATAAAGGAGACATTCACTGATGATAATCACGATTTCTCAACAATTGCCCGACAAATTGTCCTGAAGTTTTGCAAAGACCTTTTTATTGGTCTATAGGCATCCGCTAAGAACACTTTTTCGTTGGGAACCTGCCAAGTGCTAGTTTCCGCAGGACCCAATGGGAGCGCTTTAGACGGGACCCAGTCTACTCGCTGGGAGAGGTCTCGGAGTTTCTTTTCTTTTGTTATTTATATTATACGTAAATAAACAGTATATATCAATCTATATATCTAACTATCTATCTTTCCATCTATCTATCTTTCAATCTAGCTATCTATCTATCCTAACCATGAGGGGGCAAATTAGAGGTCGAAGTCGTCACATTGCGATGAAACTTTCAGTGCTCGCTCGAAAATCTCGAACTGTGCCATTCCGATATCAGAAATCCGTTTGAGATGAGGCTACCACGGGGGCAAAGGAAAAAACAAAATTCAGATCAAAGAAGCTGAGCTTTGATTATGATGTGACTGCCAATGGTTGCGTTCACTCGTTCACTGCATGCAGGACGTGAAGTTAGCTAACTGAAACACGTTTCAATTTGAAACATGTTTATTAAGCCCTTCTGGAATACGCTTAAAAAGAAGGCGCTCGCAGTCGAAACGAAGCGTAAGCCGCTTCATGTTTGCTCAAGAATATGCATCTACTGCGCATGTCCGCTACATTTAGAAACGCTACCATTGGTCACTAAAACTTAAACGCGTTTCACTTTACATTTTGGTCGAGTGAACGCAACCAATTTCTTACAAGTTTTTACTAAATTCTATAACAACCGTTGATGCTTGGACACGATCGCAGATAAAATTGAGGAGTCTAGCACCGGTTAAGTGAAAGAACTGAGAAATAAGAGTGCGCCATAGAAGCAGACGAATTTCAAACAATATATTTATCTAAAACTCACATAGCATAAGATTGCTGTTTAACTCCTTCCACGAGACCTATAATGTAACGAACAAAAGTTTTTCATTTTCGAGGTTTTCAGGAAATTATCAGTCCAGTCAGAGCAGTCCATCTAGACAGTATTGCACTAGCTTATAGGGATACAATTAAACTTTTTAACAGCTAATTTTAAACGCCAGGATAGATAGATTTATATTCTGGAAAAAATCGATATTACGATATAAACTTTTGTTGTGCTAAAGGCTGCAATTGTTCATGAACAAGATCTAAAAACGAAATGGTGCTGCGATTATCGTGATAAACCGACTTCCAACGTTCAATTTAGTCATCTACTGCGCCTAGGGCCTCAAATGTTTTAATCCCCTACCGTCAAAACTTAACGAAGAAAATTCAATTTTTAGACAGAACAAATTATGAGAATGATTTAACAGCGGGTGTTATCCTAGACTTCGACTCCTGAAAAACTCCACGAAACTCCCACTTTGCACAATATTTTCTTCTACGTCTAGGGTCTCAACTATCTTAATCCTCCACAGGTATAAATTAATTAACATTAATGAAGAAATTAATACAAAATTTAACTTATAATATTTAACAAAAAAGCCAAGAAATTGTAATAGACTAATAAAAACAGAATTTAAATAAAAGAAAAAAAGCAGGAGAGTTTATAAAATCTTACAAAAATTATTCAAATGTACAAAGGTTAAATAAAATTAATAAAAAATGATAATTTAAACTTAATTTCCTCTTCTATAAATTTCTTCATTGTAATATTTTTTTTCTTTATGTGTACTAGTCACATGTCCTATTTCTGAATGGTGGACACGAAACAAAAAATTGCAACCTTGCTATATGTGCTTTAGCAAGTTGATTTGCAATCTCTTTCAACTTTACCTAGTTTTCCTTATATATTATTTAAAACGAAGTGTTTTGAATCGTATCTTTTGGTTGGGTTGATTAGCGAAACACACTCACTCCGTTTCTAACTTTTATTCTACGTCCTGCCTCAGCCGCTCTTGCTCGCATACTCCTGTCTCGCACTCGTCCTACTTTCGTCCCCACTCTTTCTTGCTCGACTCACCCGAGGCGGGTTTTTTCAAATAAAGGATTGAACACCAAGCATAATTTAAAAAAAACTATTAAGGGAGAGTTTCCATAATCGTACCACTTAACAAATTTTATATAATGCGGAAAACTGGTATATCCCTTTTAAAAACTAGTTATACTAATTTTTAGAATTGTATTCAGTATACCATATTACTACATTAAAAATGTTTTGAAAATAGTTATTGCGTTTGTACATGTATTTATTAGAAAACAATGAAACGGTGCAATTTTGGCAACTGGTATCCTAAATCGTAGCGACTGGTTGTCAAAGTCAACCAGTAATAACGTTTTTCAGAACTTAATTCTTAAAAAGTGTATGCATTAACTGTAATTATAATTAGATATTAAGGGAATTGTAGATGAGGTACGATTTAGGGGACCGGTACGATTTCAGCAACTTCCCCCTAAGTAATACGCAGGATTAAACATTCTATATTTAAGATGAATGAGCTATAAACATTTGAACCTCTACATTGCCTAAATTTTATTATTTTGTTATTTACTCAACAACAACAATGATGACGCTTACTACAGTCGTGCCTCGATTCAACAAACAATCCGTGACACCTTGACATGCATAAAGCTGAGGCGAAACGCGTTCGCGCTCGCGTCTTAATTGAACAATTATTAGAATCAGAGTAGTAAAGCAAAGGGCAGATCATCGGCGGCGCGGTGGGGGCCATAAAGACATAAATAGTAAGACGCAAACGAATAATCCGAGTGTTAAGGCGATTTTCTATTGAGCAATTAACTCGCCAATTGATAACGCTATCCATTTGTGGAGAGATCTTCGTTAAAGTCGGTCGCCAAAATGGTTAGGCAGTTGTGCCGAGCTGATACCCACATCACCTTTGCCCCCGTCAGGGAAACCGAAGCGAAATGCACCTTTTCCCAGGTATTTGCTGCTTTATAACACGTCTTTTATTTTCATTCATACATTTATTTTATCATTCGTTTCGGGTTTTAATTTAATGTCCGTTTTACACAATACAACAATTAATTTTTAAGAATGAAGCTATAAAACGCAATGCAAAACAAACAAAAAAACCAAATTGCACGTAATCTCATGGTTGCTTTAGCCAAAATAATCTCCTCTTGCTTCAATACACTTGTTTAAACGATTCAAAAGTTATTCAAATGCATGATCCAGTTTATTTTGTAGTATTTCGTCATTGTCCTGTTCATTTTGTTGTATTTCTAAAGTCCTGACTTTCTTAAAGTCTGGAATTTCTCAAAATCTGGAATTTCTCAAAATCTGGAATTTCCCAAAGTCTTGAATTTCTCAAAGTCTTAAATTTGTTAAAGTCTTGTTTTTTTTAAGACATTTTTAAACAAGTATCATCATCGATTCGACATTTGATAAAGAAGATCTGTCATAACTTCCTTGTCTATCATCCGATTTGAATAAAATTAAATGGCATGGAAAAAAGAGAGATGTATCTTTCTAACGATGCTAACGTTCGACAAATGGCTTCATTAATTGATGAGATGTTGCAACAGTCTTAAAGCTTGCACTGTATAAAAAATGATTATTACATTGTACCTATATACTTCAATGTAATATCCAATATCTTATTATTTTATTAAGTTTCTTTTGTAATGGACTGGAGAATAAAATAAAGAAACATCAGATATATTCATAAGGCAGCAGGAAACTATCTACAGGGTGAATTTGTGCGGTCTGTCGTGTATTGTGAACACAGTCACAAATAACTTATCTGTTAGGAACTGACGATCGCTGGCTATATAGCCGTTCAGAGTAAAATAGATTGTCTATAAAAATGCCGACAAAGGAAGCTAAATCAAGTCGGTGGATTTGTGTGGAATTCAAGGTGGCTGGACGGACTGATCACGAGCATATTGTGACCAGTTAACTTCCGTGTTCAGTATCGCGCTAAGCTATGTATATCGATCGTAAAAAATTTCATAACAAAGCACGTTTAAGTTCATTGTAAAGAATTTAGGCATGATCTTCGAAGATGTGACAAAGAACCGGCAGTTTTAATGAAACTGTTCAAAACGCACACGTGGTATATTGCTCTTAGTCCCATACCTTACCCCGTTACATCTGTGCCGTTTAGTTCTTGAAAGGCCAGTGCCTACAGCTTGTTCTCCGGGCAGATAAGTTATTTATGTTTTTTTTGACAACAAAGAAGAGACCGTGCCTGCTCTCAATAAGGGAGAATTATTGGGAGCATGCAATTTTCAGCCTAACGCTCATGAAAAATTTCTAGATATTTTTAGTTCGCCTTGTATTTCTCTAAACAACCGTATACGTAAAGAAGGCACCTACACACAAACTTGACGAATAGAAATGGCTTCCTTTTCTATGTGAAGGATAACGTAGAGACTACCGCTAAAAATACGGAAGATAAATAAACATAGTTTCCAATGTTTAAGTTTTTTCACGTATTATTATAATTGATAATGACAAATATTGCTGATAATTTTATTCTAATATTATTTACACATCTACTATTTATATTTGTTTTTTACTTCTTTTTGTGTGTTCAAATTAAAAGAAATATATATTCAATTAACAAGAGGGGTTTTTCTTGCTAGTAGAAGGTTCTAATTATGTGCAGTAAAAATAGTGAAACATTCAATAGGGCATTTTAAGATGCTTGAAGTGGCATAAATTCCTGGTAAGAAATTCTTTGAACCTGCCAACTTTCTGTACAGGTGCTTTTTTCGGTGGATACTGGTAGACTACGCAATGAATCCATTCGAAACGATTCATTAACATATAGGAAAATATGTTTACATTTTAATATTAATATTTATTAATGGGCAATCCTTTAGATCAGTTTCCTCAGAGGACAATAATAAACAAAATCATAATTCTGCAAAAAATAATTAAAACTAATGAATGAAAATGTAAAAACCTCATGAATGAAAGGCAAATTTTGTAGTTGCCTACTCTGAGAACAACTTAATCGTGCATGTATGAATGTAACATATTATTTATGTATGAATACTGGAGACGAGTTGTTTATCTATCTCCTTCCGATGATTCTTTATTCTTATCATATTTATTAATCTTGCTGCATAGATTGTACTTGGCCAATGACTTCAATATTAATTGCATTTCGATTCTAATATAAGTTAAAAAAAATTATTCAACTTTTGATCAACATTAAAAAATGAACTAAAGATTTAACAAACAATTTTTATTTGTTCCAGGTCGTGACAGCGTTGTCAGTTTCCCTGGTCTCCATGGTGATCGGATATGTCTCCGCCTACACATCACCAGCTCAAGAAAGCATCCAAAAGGACCTTGGCATAGAAAAAGATGAGGTAGGTAGCCAAAAAGTACACATTATTTTCCATAACCAAACATTTAAAGTTCTCAACCTTCGACGTCATATCAGAACATCTGTAAGTTCACGAGTTCATTCTGTCCGAAACGTTTGGCAACCGATTTAATTCATCACAGCTCCCCACTTAATCCGTTTTGAACGATGCAACGTTGTCCTAGAGAAAACATTCCTACACGTGCTAAAGCTATTCCTTGCTCCACATCGATTTTGGCAATGTTTTTAAGTTGATCGAAATAATTTTTAATCTCTTAAATGGAGATAAGAGCGTATCCTCGCGATTTTGACCCACACGCGATACAATTGATTTCACTAGCAAAGCTTTGAGAAGAAAAAGGCGTATATCGCTCAGAATCCTTAGGACGCCAATTTCTTAATACCCGATAATTTCTGTAATTTTTTTTGTTTTATTTTCCAGAAAATAGAGTAGTTGACTCTTGGAAGTGGGTTTATTTTTCGACACATTCAATCTTAGACTCCTTTAATCTTAAGCACGTTCCATCTTAGACACGTTCCATCTTAGACACGTTCCATCTTAGACACGTTCCCTTAGACACGTTAAATCTTAGACACGTTAAATCTTAGACACGTTAAATCTTAGACACGTGTTGAATCTTAAGCACATGTTCTCTCTTAGACACAAATCCAATTTTGGACTCAGGTCCAATCTTGGAGCGGATCCAATAAGGAAAAACAAAAAGTCTGCCTGCCCAAAACAAAAACAGCATGTGTCAATTGCGTGATGTTATACAATCCGTTTGGTCTAGAAGTTGAGCAGTAGCAAAGTTCACGACTATTTCCACATTAAAATTAATATCAACAATGCTTCCAAGGATCCCCCAAGCAGCTATGGACGTGTGTGGCACCTCACAACTCAACATTATTATTTAACGATAATCACATTTATTATCCTATAATCAACAAAAAATAAACTTGTTAAAAACTACAAAGCTTTCACGATCAATAATATTGTACTTTAATGTTCTTCAAGAATGAGAGCATATTTGATAAACTTAAAACTACGGTGCTATACTATATATAAATATAGTATAAATAAGACATACGCACCGGGCTAACGTTAGATCTTCTGTAAGTCAAAGACTGCCATAAAGATCGTAACAAAATAAGTCACAACGTCCCCAACTATTTTCCAATTTTACTAGAATTCGTTATAAACGAAAAATTCGCTTCATATCTTTTTGAGGAGCACTGATCTTTGTAGAAAGATTGTGCTAACGATAAATAGTAAATTAGACACTTTTAATTTGTCACAAATAATGCAAACTTCGGTAATTCATGCGCATCATGTTGTAAAAACTGAGTGTTTGTTCTAAAAAATATTTCTCATTCATGACTTTTTGTAATTTTTAATTTCTTACCATTACCTCGAGTTTTAAGGGCAAATTGTTAAAAGACAAATTGACAGCTTTAGAATGAATGGTACAGATTGCAAAATATGTATAACCGCTTTCAGAGAATGTGGTCTCAGTGTGACGCAAATTGCAGAAGAAATTTCATATTGCAACAAAATTAACTTGACGATGCTGTACATTATGATATTGTCAACCATTTTCTTCTACAAAGGTAATGAGGAAAGCTTTACAAGAGGCACTTTCAAAACGGGAACCGTGTAATTTTTTCATGGCATTAGTCATGCCCAAAATATTAAACGACCATTGTGCAGACGGACCTCCTAAGTCACCGGACTTAATCCCAATCGAGAACCTATGGGCAATGATCATGTAATCATAATATAGAACCGATGACATGGAAGAAATACATAATTGTTAAGTATTAAAGTTGGGGGTTTACACATTTTCTTTTGGAACACAGAGATTAAATAATATGATGTTTCTTTGATGTAGGATAGATTTTTATTCGTTAGGATACTGGTTTCGTCAAAAACATCTTCGTAATCCGTACATGTTGTTTATAGCTAACGTTGCCCTCCCTCTCGTAACCAGTTTTTTATTCTTCCTTGTTGTTCTCCTTTCCAAAACATGATCTACCTCATCATTGAATAATCCTGCGCACCTACCGCTATCCTTCTTCTTGATGAACATCCTCCTCAACTGATATCCTTCTTTGCGTTTCATTAGTTAGGATTCTTTCCCTTCCACACATTCTCCAATACTCCCTCTCTGTGACTCTAATTTTGCTTTGGAAGTGCTTTTTGGCCTCCGCCCCACAGGTCACAATTTTTATGTTGGTATAAAAAATTGGATCATGAGTTATTTCATCTTTATTATCCTGTATTATAAACATCTGTCTATCCTCGATTTTCATGTGCATGTAGGTTTCTTCAAGTCGGAACTCTTCCAATATCTGTTCTAATCGTCTTCGCTATAGTTCCTTTATTATCACTTTCAACTCTAATAGAAGTTGTTTATTAAAAACAATTTGTGATAATACTCCAATATTAAAATACGCGCATATTTCAGAAACACTTACGATAGATAAGAGTTAGAAAACCTACAGATATATACTTCTCCCGTCCTTGTTTTGAACTGAATAAGAGTTCTATTGGTTTTTCCAATCATTCATAAAATACGTAAATATGCTGGCATATACTATAAGAAGTGTATTTTTAAGATTTTAAGATCTAGAGAGTACGCATCTTTCACCGTTCTTGTTACCCCAACGTCAACCCTAATTCATTACCGAAACCGTCACAATCTAAATCGCGTAAAATCATTTGGTGTCAAATCATATACCATAAATCGTATACCCCAATTCCAAAGATGTAATGGTTTATTATTTTTTCAGTTTTCCTGGGTGGGTTCCCTTATGCCCCTGGCAGCTTTGGTAGGCGGTTTAGTTGGAGGGCAGTTGATCGAATTCGTCGGGCGCAAAACCACAATAATCATCACGGACGCCCTCTTCCTCGTGTCGTGGCTCCTGTGCGCCAACGCCCAAAACGTGTACTACCTCTACGTAGGGAGAGGGATCGTGGGCTTCAGCGTAGGCATTGCCTCCCTCGCCCTCCCCGTTTACCTGGGAGAGACCATCCAACCGGAGGTGCGGGGCACCTTGGGGCTGCTCCCCACTGCCTTGGGAAACATCGGGATCCTCCTCTGCTTCGTGGCGGGGAGCTATTTGGATTGGAAGAAACTGGCCTGGCTCGGGGTGGCCCTCCCCGTTCCGTTCTTCCTCCTGATGTTCTTCATCCCGGAGACGCCCCGATGGTATATCTCAAAAAACAAAGAGGATAAGGCGCAAAGCTCTCTGAAATGGCTGAGGGGCCAGGATGCGAACATCAAGGAGGAATTCGACGAGTTGGTCAAGTCCCACCAGGAAGACGAAAAGGCGGCCCAGAACGCTAGCCTGGGCGATCTCTTCTGCAAGGCCAACATGAAACCGATGGCCATCTCCTTGGGGCTCATGCTCTTCCAACAATTCAGCGGCATCAATGCCGTCATCTTCTACACCACCGACATCTTCACGATGGCCGGCTCCACCATCGACAAAAACTTATGCACGATCATCGTCGGCCTGGTGAACTTTATCTCGACCTTCATAGCCACTCTCCTCATAGATAGGGCCGGAAGGAAGATCTTGCTCTATGTCTCCAACGTAGCCATGATTCTCACCCTCTTGATCTTGGGGATCTATTTCTACCTGCGCGACGGCAACGTCGATGTCAGCAATTACGGTTGGGTCCCTCTCGCCAGTTTTGTCATTTACGTCTTGGGCTTCTCTCTCGGCTTCGGTCCCATCCCCTGGCTCATGCTGGGCGAAATCTTGCCAGCGAAGATAAGAGGATCCGCCGCGTCCGTAGCCACAGCCTTCAATTGGAGTTGCACTTTCCTGGTTACCAAGACGTTTCCCGACATAGTCCACGAAATCGGACCCGGTCCCACCTTCTGGATCTTCACAGCCTTCTGCGTCGTCTCCATGATCTTCGTCATCATCGCCGTTCCCGAAACTCAAGGAAAGAGTCTGCAAGACATCGAGAGGAATTTGGCAGGATTGAAAGTGCGCAGAATGAGCTCCGTGGCCAACTTGAAACCCATGCCTTCCACTTTCTAAACATTATGGAGGTCACCCCCGCGATAATTACGTCTCGATTAATTATATTAAGCGTACATAGCGGAGAATTAGCAAAGAGATCTGATTATTAATTTTTAGTTTTTAGGGAATCCCAGTGCCAGCTAGTATACCTAATATCATTTTAACGTTATATTTCTTCGTTTTTGTAGTTTTGCAAAAAATGGCCTTTCAATCTGGACCCCTCGCTGTCCATTATTCAGAGTTTCGGCCTGCAATCCGAAGTAGCTCGAGACATGCCAATAACTTTATTTATATTTTATAACGTGTAATCTCTGCGATTTACCAAAAAAATTAACCATTGTTCTATCATGACAAGTAGAAACCTAGTATTATTGTATTCAATAGCATTGGGCTTCTTACTTTTGCGCGACAGTTGATTCTAAATAATGACAAAACAAAATATAAATGACGACAATAATTTGTGATTCATTTTTATTGAAGTTAAATATTTGTTGTACTTTTTGTTTATTTTATTTATTTCTGATTTTTTTAGTTTTTTAAATGTAAGTTTTTGAGTTAGTTTCTAATTTTTAGATATTTTTTATTTTTGTCTGTTCTACTGTTTAGTTAAAATTTTTGCGGAAAGATTTCCCGTGCCAAAGGATACTTATAAAATGTATTTATTTGTAATTAACTCTGTGGATTTCACATTATTCTTTCATAACGTTTCACGCTGTTTTGTTTTCACAACTCGTACGTGATTCCTCATATCGACATATCAAAATCGAAATCGCAACGAAAATGCCTAGAAATCCAGTCCACTGAAAATTTAGACGCAGATAGAGAGCGCACTTACACTAAAACTGACAGAATTGATAAAACAAGGTGATAATCTACTTACTTTATATTTTAAACGATGATCGTTAAACTAATCTAAATAACTTGAATGTATTTATTTGAAATGTTATTTATGAGATGATAGTACATAACTATTTTAATATATAGCAATATTTTTGTAAATATTTGTAAATAAATAGTTTTTGTTAAATTGGTTGCATCATTATCCTTTTCAATTGGGTAGTTTAGCTTATTTATTTTTATTTTCTTGTATATGCAGTACACGTATAAAGATAGTAGGCACCCCTGAATTAATTTAACTCTTTTCTTACTCTGGTCTGTGTGTGTAACATGATAACTTAAACGCGACTTTAGGTTAGATCAATGAAATTTGGTACTGATGCATTTGTTTTCGTTGTCTATAGCACTTTCCCATTTGGGTACTTGCGGGAGCGTATCATTTCAGCTTGTTTGTTTTAATTACATATAAATAAGCCGGACTCCGTACTATGTAGTTTAGAAAGAAGTACAAATTGTCTCGGACTTCTTTTGTTGAAGTGGATTTTTTATTTTAGTTTTAAAGCGGGGTAGTTAGGAAAGTTTTTGTTTTGTTCTTTAACTTATCCTTAGAATTCCAGTGGTAGGGGTTGATTCCTGCAAAATGCATCACTGTAAAGGTGCAGCGATGTTTGCAGTGCTTTAAATGGTTTGGTCCGGCATGTGGAGTCGAACTTCGTGAAAATCTATGTTCTTTGTTTATGCTTCTGATGTTTGAATACTAAGAATAGATTTGGGTGTCTTTTCTAGAGACGAGTGGACTGCCTCGTGCTCCTTGGTTTATTGGTACGATGTTTGAAGACTGAAAACCGATTTGGTTTCTTCTTTGACGAGGAGTGAACTGCTTGGTGCTTCTTGATTTGTTGTTGTGGTGTTTGAAGACTGGGAACCAAATCTAGAAGCCGAATTAGTCGCCTTCTCTAGCGCCGAGAGAAATTATTTCTTAGCCTCCGTTTCATCTCTTCTTGAAACGATATCTAGGGAAATATTTTGTTAATAAAAGGATCCGTTTAACCGTTCCCGTGTATTTTAATCGCATACCAGTATTTTATATTTAGAACCTACAGAATCGAAGGATTCTGGGCAAAGGAAAAATTAGACGTAACAGTATGTAGGCATTTTAGATAAAAAGTAAATTCGTTTTAACTTTTAGTTTGTTCGAAAAACCGAACCTGAAGCGGAAATAAAACTTTTTCAGGTAAAGTACCATTTTACTTCTAGAAATTTACATGCTTAACAGACCATTTCCATGGCCGCTGACTACTTTAGTTCGTAGTCCGAGGCTATGAAGACAATGAGATGCTTTTCTAAATGAGATATGATTATTTTTGCAAAAAGTCTACTTACCTTCGCCAATACGGGTGGACAAGACAGAGTAGAAAGATGGCCAAGACAAAAAAAATAATAGAAAGTGAAGTTTGTTTGAATTAATTGTCAGTTTTGCAATATTTATTAGTTTTAAAATAAAAACTAAAGCTAAAACAAATACAGTCCATTCAATCATTATTCAACGAAACCATTTGATCCGTACGAGCTCGGATTACACTGGATGAAAACTGGTGCATATTGAAGAGGGTCACGACATTTTGACGCCGTCTAGACAATACACCATAGACATTCAAATCAAGGCAAGACAAACCACTACTCATTTCCATTCCATATTCCTAAAGTTTCGAATTCACCATGGATCTTACTGCATTAACCCGCGAACGCGGTGTTCTTAAGGCGCGAATAACAACCTTTACCAATTTTTTAGACACTAAAATTCAGGAACAGATCAAACTAACTTCACAATTAGAACAGCAATTAAATAGGCGCTTAACGCAACATGAAAATTTATTAGACATCTTTTATCAAATTCAGTCAAACATAGAAGCTTTAGGCTCTGATCCTACCCTCATAGACATAGTCGAACGAGAAGAATTTGAATCGAAATTTTATAGTGTAAGTGCACGTGCACTACAATTGATGAAACATTCGAATGAGTCACATGATTCACATAGTCCATGCCCCAAAGGCACGCATGTTAGGTTGCCTAGAATTGAGTTGCCAATTTTTGACGGTGACTACACAAAATATAGGGAATTTTACGATGTTTTCAAGGCCTTAGTAGACTCAAATGATGAAACGAGTGACGCGGAAAAACTGTGTTATCTCAAAATGTCGGTAAAGGGTGAAGCAGCAGGTTTGCTTGCGTCGTTTGACACCACGGGTGCAAATTATGACGTAGCAAGTCAATTGTTAAATGATAGATACGACAATACGCGATTAACAATTCATAATCATGTTAAGCAACTTCTAGATTTAGAGCCCGTTGGAAGGGAATCTCATTCCTCATTGCGTCGGTTGATAGATCAATGGGTCATTCCATACCAAGTGGTCTAAAATTGAAAAAAGTTCCCACCATCATGGTCTCCAATTTTCTTTAAATTTTAACTGTAGCACTAGTCAAGTGTTAAAGTAAGTTTCCCAAGATTTCAGGCCTCTAGCTGCAATAGCTGCTGATTTAGACCCCCTTGTCTTAAGGGTAGTTAGTCCACGTGCGTGCAACATCAAACAAAATGTCATTTTGACCAATATTAAGACAGCAACAATTTCCTTGCGGTTGAAGATATGTACTTGAACTTTTGGCCAAGCTTTATGCTTGGGCTGGACATAATACAGCCTGATTTGCAACTATCCAGGCCTTATAGTCGCCCTGCAGTATCTCTTCAAATTAGGCAGTGTCAGCGCAAATGGTAAAATTTATCAAAGTTCAAAGCAAATTACTGAAAAATAGTCAGCCCGAATCTGCTTGTAAATAGCATCAACTAAAAGAGAAAATCTTGCCCTACAAGACTGACATTTTGTTTCTTGCAACGCGACCATTAAGTACTCATTTACTTAGGTCAGATTTGTTATATTTTATATATGTAAACCTCCAGGTCAGGTTGGTATAATATAATTTGTGTAAAGAAAAGCACTATTCCTGACAGGGTTTTTATTCATACAGAAGGCACCCGGTTTCGTCAATTAAGACATCTTCAGGCCTTTGTGGTCATTTCATTAAAGATGTGAATAGCATCAGTCAAAATATTTTTTAAACATGTAAAATTAAATTAATTTGTGAAATTTAATTGACGTGACTCTCTTATACATTTAACTGTGATATTTTAAACTCCAAAGTTTTTG
>JAWQRP010000646.1:0-25301 GCA_033557875.1 Quadriops clusia
TAAGACAAAACGATCCAGGATGAAGGTATCTACTAAGACAAAACGATCCAGGATGAAGGTATCTACTAAGACAAAACGATCCAGGATGAAGGTATCTACTAAGACAAAACGATCCAGGATGAAGGTATCTACTAAGACAAAACGATCCAGGATGAAGGTATCTACTAAGACAAAACGATCCAGGATGAAGGTATCTACTAAGACAAAACGATCCAGGATGAAGGTAAGACAAAACAATTCAGAACGAAGATCCCCACAGATGTAGTAATAATTCGATAATCATATAGCGGTATAGATTTACCGCTCGTCCTGTATAGTCCTGTTCGTCTATACAGGACGAGCGGCAAAGCCTAAACAAAGGCTTGTTAACAACAAGTTAGTTGTCGCAAAGTTCTGGAGCCGAGACAAGGGGGCGCATTGTTCTGCCTCGAATAGTTCAATTGAAGAACAAAAGCTTTAATCCGAAAAGGGAGGAATTGCGTGGAAGGCTCTCTAAGCGGACCCTCGACGTCGAACTTAAAGTAAATTCCCCGAAAGTTTTCTTCCGGTTCAATTTTCGTTATAACTTATATAAGTAATACTTGAATATAACGTGATTTCTTTAATATGAAAGTAAGAGGGCCGATACAGGGGGAAGTCTTTATAAAACGAATTTAAGTACAAAATAATATCTAGAGGGGTTGAAATAATATTAGGGTTCGTAACAAAACTTGCTGAACGTTAGCGAAACGACGTGAAGCATTCTTATGTCGGCAACTTTGGTCAATAAAGAAGTTTCCAACTCGCTGGAGGAAGAGGGAGAGTAGGAAGAGGAAAGCGAGAAAGAGGAGGAAGAGGAGGAAGAGGAAGACGAGGAGGAGGAAGAGGAGGGGGAGGAAGAGGAGGAGGAAGAGGAGGAAGAGGAAGAGGAGGAGGAGGAAGAGGAGGAGGAGGAAGAGGAGGAGGAGGAGGAGGAAGAGGAAGAGGAAGAGGAGGAGGAGGAGGAGGAGGAAGAGGAGGAGGAGGAAGAGGAGGAGGAGGAAGAGGAGGAGGAGGAAGAGGAGGAGGAAGAGGAAGATGAGAAAGAGAAAGAGGGGGAAGAAAAAGATGAGGAAGAGGAAGGCGAGAAAGAGGAGGAAGAGGAAGACGGGAAAGAGGAAGAGGAGGAAGAGGAAGAGGAGGAAGAGGAAGAGGAGGAAGAGGAAGTAGCGCCAGGGTAGCCAACCGCGAAATTTCGCCTCCCCCTTACCCCTAGGCTAACGTTCCGAACCGATAGCCCTTCCTTAATATTCCGGTCAGTGTGAAAAGAACATTGGGGGAAACATTCGAGCAAGGATTGTAATGCGTACTAATTGTTTCCCCAATCACGTGGACGATGACGGAAGGGTGCTGAAAGGATCTAAAGAGGGTGAGGGAGGAATTCCGGAAGTGATACGTCTAGGAAACAAATGAGCAACGCCAGGGGTTTAAAATTAAATAATATATATAAAATTTAAAAAATTAAGTCCGGTATCATTATACAGAACTACTATTAACACTACGTATACTAACGCAGTTGTCTCATATTAGAAACAAAGACAAAAATTTTTATACATGGCCGATATGTCGGACATAACTCTGGGTTAACGTTAATGGAGACGTTTTATTATTTTTTATTGGACGACATAAAGAAATATGTGCCCACTCAGAAGTTGTATATAGAGAAAGCATTTTACTGCTGGGAAGTCCGGAAGTTGGAAAATTGCAAGCGGCCAGTTTCCTCTCGCTTCTGATTTATGGCCGAGGAGAAGCCATTTGTTTCACGTTGGAAATTAATATTCACTTTTCCGAAAATTTAAAATTATTAGGGTGCCTTCTTTCTCTGGGGAATATCGCTTGGAAAGTCGTCGGGGGCCGTGACAATAATGAGAAATAATATTATTTTTAGATGGTTGGGTGAATCTGAAACTCTTCGTGAGTTGACGTCAGGTAATTACATAAAGTTGTCCTTTAGTGTGCTCGTATTAATTAGGGTATGCCGGGTAAATTCCGATGAGGAGGCAACCGATGTCTTGATAGATTTATTGATTGATGGACAAGAAAGGATGTTAACAGCCCCAAGTACAGCATATTAATGATTTGTTATGCCAGCTAGGTCTCGTAAACATTTTTATCGGCTCTTTCTCGTATTAGGCGAAGTGGATTACGTGGAGTACTTACATCCACATAAATTTCGGTTATGACTCGGCGCCTTGTAGCCCCGCTTTTACGACTCAACAGGCGGATGGGAAACCTCCCCTTTTTATATTATACGAAATAAAGCGTTTCCAATGTACCTATGCGTTCGCGTAATAGAAAACGAGGAAGAAATGCATAAACCGCCTATGACTGTAGCGTTTCGTTATTTCGTTAATGGCTCGGATTTTATTGCTCGTAAAGGCTAACCCCTTGTGATTATAAAGCTGTTTTTGTCGCTGGGAGCGGGGATCGTAAAAACTATCACAATAAATATTACCCGAACGTAAATAAATAAGTGGATAATTTGGCGTGCTTCAAATGGCGTCATGCGTAGGGAACTTAACTAGAAACTTAACATGAAACTTAACATGAAAATTAACATGAAACTTAACATGAAAATTAACATGAAAATTAACATGAAACTTAACATGAAAATTAACATGAAACTTAACATGAAAATTAACATGAAACTTAACATGAAACTTATCATGGAACTTAATATGAAACTTAACATGAAACGACATGAATCTTGACATTCAACTTAACATAAATTTGAACAAGTATCTTAAAACCAAAAAATGTGAAACTTGAAAACTTGCAAAATTTACACGATCAATACCGTGAGATAACAAGAGATAGGCGGCTAACACGCCGAGTTTTATATTATGCAAATTTTACGATCTTTTAGGATGTTAACCGCATTTCGGAGTTTTATTCCTTCAGGTCGTCCTTATCGCGCCCGCAAGGATCCTCTTATAAATTTATTAATAGGATGTCTAAGGTTATAGCCGTTGATAAAATTCCAAACGGAGAAACGATTAATTGGCAAGTTAAATTAAATGCGAATGAGTTCGATAGAGAATGAGTTCAATATAGAATGGGTTCAATATAGAATGGGTTAAATAAAGAAGGAGTTAAATAACAAAGGAGTTAAATGACGAATGAGTTAATTGCCTATTATTTTGAGTACGTACCCAGAACATGAGCTAAGCCGGATGTTCGTTCAATCGGAAAATATTGCTCATTGTTGGTGTAATATCACATGGCTTTGTGTGCACTGCTCGATATTTTAAGAAAACTTTATCGATTGTGAATTTCTGTTTATTTGCGTATTGTAAAACTATGACAATTAAATATCAGATCATGTTTCTATGTTATTCATTCTCCTAAATGTGTTTTAGTACCTTTATTGCTTTGGGATTTTCAGCACATTTTCAATTTAGTCCAGATATTTGGGAGACTGAAGTAAATTTCCTTCTTGTATCTGCGTTATTTCGGGGGCGAGATTTGAAAACTTTTCCAATTTCGGATATCGAACTTTTGATAGTGTACCGATGCTACGGTTTAATGTAATGGGGTAGATTTTAAGATGTAATCACTTAATCGTGTGTATAATAAAAAGATGGTCTATGAAATGGTGGCTCTTGAAATGATGGACACTAAATGATGGGCACTAAATGATGGCCACTAAATGATGGCCAATAAATGATGGCCAATAAATGATGGCTACTAAATGATGGCCAATAAATGATGACCATTAAAAGATGGCACATCAAATTTTGCAATAAAAACTTTTTGAATTAACATGATATATGAAGGAAAAAGAAAATAAGAAAAACGATACAGATATTTCATATTATGAGAACCTTTCATATCTTCTAACGAATAATACAATTTTTTTTCTTCAGAGAGTCTAAGGATCATATAGTGTAAGGGATTTAACGTATGCCACAAAGAACGTAAAACTAGAAGCCTAACTAAAATTGTTTTCTTCACGCTTAAATAATATTTTGCGGATATTTACGAGGTCATTATATAAAATTTATGAGCTAGGAACCAGGAACAGAGAAAATGACCGACGAAGAAACCAGCGCGGCAGGCACCCCGAAGAACATACGCTTCATATATTATAAAATACAATAAGTTATGGGCACCGAAAAAAGTATTAACGGGTTATTTCGGTGTTCTTTAGGTGCGCGCGGTTGTTTCTTGTTTGGTGTTAGTGTCAGCAAGCATGCAGGTATACCAAAGGTAAAGGGTTCTTGTTGGAGATTTGAAAGGTGTTTTAATTCTAGTAACGTTAGTACGCATTAGATATCTATTTAGTGATTTCCCCTTTACCCGTGGCAACAGGTATGTGGCTTGGGCCAGTGCGATTTACCTAGGTCTAGCCCTATGGACGCGTACGTGGTCCTTGAGAATTACCAAACTAATGTCTGTCACATCCTTTCAATTCAACCCTCTCTCCCGCCATTTTAGCTTTTGGAATGTTTCCTTAACCTCCAGTTGTTTACAAAATGCGTAAGCATGCCCCGGACCGTCACAATTCATATTGATAAAATGAATGCTTGATAAAATAAGTTTTTTATTTTTTAATCTTGGGTAAATAAGTTGTTACATAGATAATGAAAATAAAAAGCAATAGAGGAAGGAGTAAAGGCGCATCCTCTTCCTCATTCCATTGATTTCTTTTGTCCAATCGTCGCTTCCGCTGCAGCGATGACCAGTCGTTGCAGACGTTGATAAACGATCACCGTCTCAACGCCCTCACAAAGGCCACTCGTTCGATAAACGTACTAATTTAGCCAATTTGGCCAGACAGACTCGGTTTGCCGCAGAAATCTCGTCTTCAGCCCGCTTGGATGCGCTTGTGGCTTTCTGTCTTCCATCCTAACCCTCTCGAATCGAAACCAATTAGATAGGAAACTCGCTGAGTAAATTTGGAAGTCGGAAACTATTAGAGAACTTAGATTTAGGAGAAATAGTAATAAGAGTTCGAATACTGATTAAACAAACAAAAATGTTTGATGGGCGATAACCGAAAGTTAAATTATCGTTGCGAAAGTTAAATTATCGTTTATATTATTATGTAGATCGTATTTATTTTCGTGAAGAGAAAGAACGAGAAAGAAATGTATATTAATAAAATCCTACATATGCAAAAGCAGAAATATGGAATGTGGCAACTTCCCTCAAGGATCGAAATTCTCGGAGCTGGGGACAAATGAAGTTTTTGCAATCACGTGCTACTTTGCAAAAGTTTGTATTTATTGAAATTTTGCCCACTTAAAAGAGGCAAAACCTATTGCATATTTGGACTACCTATTGCATATTTGGACTACCTATTGCATATTTGGACTACCTATTGCATATTTGGACTACCTATTGCATATTTGGACTACTATTCCAAATTTGGACTACTATTCCAAATTTGGACTACCTATTGCATATTTGGGCTACCTATTGCATATTTGGACTACCTATTCCAAATTAGGACTACCTATTCCACATTTAGACTACCTTTTGCATATTTATTTGGCTGTATATGATGCAATTTGAATGCGAGGGGGCGGTTCGCTCCCCTTCGCGCCCGTATAATTGCGTATTTCTGTGAAATTTGTAGCAGCACGTTCGAGTACATCAAGCTTGCAAATGGCCTGCTGCCTCCGAGAGGGTGCGATTCGGCCGTCCAATATTGTGCACATGTGTCGCACATCAATATTGGTCAGCTTACAGCAGACCGTGTGTTATCAATTACCCCACCGTGATTGATTAACCCATTCCGGGCGAGTGTTAAGCTGGCTGAATTAAAAGAATCATTCGCCCGCTTAAGAGGGTGCTTTGGGGTTGTCTGGGTCTGTACAGTCATGTTCAAAACCAATGTCCGATTTGGATAGCCATGTAGCATGAATTCTAGCAAACGCACAGTGGTCTAGGATCGCAATCTAGTGTGCCAAAAGTCTAAGACGAAAGTTGCAGGTAGGGACCATTTTGTGCATTGGATAGTAGATAGATGAACGGACAATAGAAAGTTACAACCGACGAAGTAATAGAAGTTTCTAAACTAGAGATACCGTCAGTTCAACTGTGTTTACTTTTTACAGATTTAGTATAGATTCTATTTTTCATTCTCGCATGACTTCATAGTGGAGTTTTGCCCTCTCTTTGCCGGGCGAAGTGATAAATTTTGGAACACGCGAAGAACTCAGGTTGGTTCGTCACAATCTGTCGGTCGGTTCGTCAAAAATCCGTTTCGCAACCCGTCGGTTAATCACAGCTGGTCCGCCACCAGTTATTCACTTTTATAATCCGAATTCGACTTTGATTTTTCCACGTTAGGTAGCCGAGCGATACTTTAATTTTCGCACGTTCGAATGCTGTCCTTTACGTCGCGTAGAGAGTTTAATTTTGTCAAAAATACTGACCCGAAACGCGCGACTGTGGAATCCTGTAATCACGGACTTGCGACCTCACTTTAAATTCGGCCAGACTTAGGCAACCCGTATTCCCGTAATATCTCGTTATATCAAGAGCTATAACCGTTTATGTGTTGAAAACTTATTTTCTTGGAGATCTAGAGTGAACTGAAGCAAGTGCTAAAAAAAAGTGTTCTACTCGCAAGGATGAACGAGCCGCGTGAGTTAAAACACGATAATTATCTTCGTAACTTGACTAGATGCTTAGGTAATAGTTATTATCTCCGCAGTTCCGCAGGAGCTCCAAAGGACTTAATTAGTCTCTATATAAAGTAGAGGAGCCTTTTAATCCCAGCGCGAGGCAATTGAGAGGCGAGACAGCTTAGAGATAAAACAGTTTAGAGGGAAAGCAGTCTGGAGGTAAAGAAACCTAGAGGCAAAGAAGTCTAGAGGTAAAACAGTCTAGAGGCAAAACAGTCTAAAGGTAAAGAAGTCTAGAGGTAAAGAAATCTAGAGGTAAAGAAGTCTAGAGGTAAAGAAGTCTAGAGGTAAAGAAGTCTAGAGGTAAAGAAGTCTAGAGGTAAAGAAATCTAGAGGTAAAGAAGTCTAGAGGTAAAGAAATCTAGAGGTAAAGAAATCTAGAGGTAAAGAAGTCTAGAGGTAAAGAAATCTAGAGGTAAAGAAGTCTAGAGGTAAAGAAATCTAGAGGTAAAGAAGTCTAGAGGTAAAGAAGTCTAGAGGTAAAGAAGTCTAGAGGCAAAACAGTCAAGAGGCAAAACAGTCAAGAGGCAAAGAAGTCAAGAGGCAAAACAGTTTAAAGGCAAAGTAGACTAGAGACAAAACTGTCTAGAAGTACAGCCGTTTAGGGCTAAAACAGCGAGCTCACTTGTGCGTCTGAAATATTCATCGATCGGGGTGCGAGTGCGAGGCCGAGCCACAAAAGATTGCGCGACTAATTGAATAAAAGAGGAAGCATCTGCGAATTATTCATTCCGCACATGCAGCCTCTTCGGCCCCGTCGAAGCGTCGTTTTATTACCATCTCCTGATTTTTTTCCTGCCCACCCTTCCTGCTCTACATCTTGCGAGATAGGTGTTAAATTGCTTTTATATTGATTGCACATGCTGCCGCCGGCTCTGGAAGCTCTCCAGGACGGCTTGACGGCTTCCCTGTTGCTTCTTCTGTCTTTCGAGCTTTTGGATATACAGAGCAATAATAAATAGCTAGGAGCTTAAATATATCAGAGATAAGAAAAGAACTTGTATTCTAACTTTCTAGTGTAAAATTGTTCATATTTGACTCATTCACGATCGGAGGTATCACATATATGCAGGGCATCCCACACCGAGCGAACTATAGTAAGGGTGAGCTGAGATACTGTGAAGGTATGAAGATAGGTTACGCAATTCATGCAAATTAGGTTCTTATCAAAAACGGATTTGTTTGCTTAAATGACAATAATTGCCAAAAACAGATGTGTTCCAAATATGGGGAAAATAATCCCCGTGTCAAGCGCCGGCCAAACAATAGGCGAGCGCCAGGTCAAACAACAAAGAAAGGCCGATTCAATGGTATCGTCTTGGGAACGCAGAAATGGTCAAATGGCCTACCCAAGGTTGCTTTAATTCTAACCAGATGCGCGGCATAGGGGTGGTAGATGGATCAGGGGTGGCAGATGCATCAGGGGTGGCAATAACACTACAGTAGTACCAACTCTCGAGTGGTTAAAAAATTAAAATCCCAACGTGATCGGCGTGGTCGAATAAAGAAACTAAAGCTGCCCGATTGGTCGCCAAGAAAGGGTCGAGCAGGTAATTGGTTGCTCTTCAGCGGAGGTAACCCTTTTATTCCCGTTTACCACTTTTGTTTACCTAAACACTTGGCCTCGATGTGTCGCAGGCTGCGTTGCTTTGGAACCGCGTTTGTGCCGAACCAATTAAATGTTACCACCTAGTGCGCCGCGACGTTGCGGCGTGCCGTGGGGTTATCCCAATGATGACGGTGACGTTCGTTGATGGCCTTGCCGGAGATCAATTCTCATCTTGAGCTTTTAAAGTTCGGATTTGTAGATTATTTTACCATTGAGGGTCCCTACGTTACATCAGGTTGTGGTGCAAAACAATATATATATTTACAACTAAACTGTGGAATGGATTGCGCGAGAGCAAAAGGGAATATCTCCTCGTTAGCGTTCCAGCGGTGTGAAATCCGGAGCGCCGCGATTCTCAGCGAAACAAATAAATCCGGCCGGAAAGTGGAAATTGTATTCCGGGCGAGTGTCCCGCTCACGTGGGATTGCAAAGTTTCCCCGGAATTTTCTGGGAGTATTTTCTCAGAATTGTAACGAAGTATTTTCCCCGAGTTGTCCCGAAGATTTTTAAGGAATTGTCCCGAAGTTTTTCAAGGAATTGTCCCGAAGTTTATCAAGGAATTGTCCCGAAGTTTTTCAAGGAATTGTCCCGAAGTATTTTTCCCTTAGTCTCTTATATTTGTGGAAGTGGAAAGTTCGGTGTCGTCAACCCGGAAAGACTTAGGTGGGCGAAACCTTGATTTATTTCCAGGACCCTGGAAGTCAACCAAGGGGCTCGCAAATATTAAATCAAGGTTTAATTAACTTTTTTTACGTTCTAAGGAAGACAATTCACTTCTGGCCGCATAGCCTCTCAGAACGCGTCCACCCTGGCCTTCTTTTCATTATTTCATTTTCGGGTCGACTTCCTTTTTGGTTTCCTTCAGTGTTTGCTTTTCCTTATTACTCTGAATGGCCATGGACTTTAATTTACATTAGATTCGTTTACTTTGTTAAATTAATTTTCGTTCTGCTTGTATGTGTGTACCTCTTAAGTATTCAATTAAAAAAAAACAGAGGTTCCTCTTCCCATGGACATATCCTGAGGAACTTATTCATGCGATTAGAATGGATTCCCCTGTTGCATTTAACATGAAGGCGGCCGTGCTGCAGAAGGCCGACCTGAATGGACTACATAATGAGCCATCCGGCAAAGAGTTGTTGGACTATTTATTGCGTCTAGACTCATATCGAAGAAGTCTAAGGATCGAAGAAGTCTCCTTAGACTTAGGTCATTTGCTCGATGAGGCAAATGGGCTATTTATGTGCGTACAAGGGCACCGAGCAAATTTGGAATTTTCCCTCGGCTGCTCGATCAAGGGTGGCGGCGAGAATGCAATTAAAACCTCGTTTACGGGACCGCCGTTTTTGGCGCTGTTCTGGGATTAATTGTTAATTATTAATCTGGCAGAGGTAATTGAGAGGAAGGAGACAGATTGAACCATTAAGCTTTCGGATTAGCAAGGGGTGATGCTCTTCGGAAAATCCTATGCTGAGAAACAGGATTTGCTTGGTTGAGAAAGTGAAATCGTTTTTTGGATTTGTTTCAGAGGAGCTATCCTTTTGAGGTGTTATCCTTTTGAGGTGTTATCCTTTTGAGGTGTTATCCTTTTGAGATGTTATCCTTTTGAGGTGTTATCCTTTTGAGGTGATATCCTTTTAAAGTGTTATCCTTTTGAGGTGATATCGTTTTAAAGTGTTATCCTTTTGAAATGTTATCCATTTGATCCAAAAACCCACTTCTCGTAGAAATTCCTCCAAAAGAGGTCATCTAATTTTTTTTCTATGTTCAGAATACCCCAACTAGGCAGATCACCCCCTTTAGAGTGATGGCGCCTTACCCGTCCACAAGGGCTCAAATTGCTTTAATCAGTCAAGCCAAGGAATCTCCAGAACTGGGGAGCTTTATTTACTTCTCATAACGACTTGGTGGGCGAATATTTGGTTCTGCAATGATTGCTGCCGGGGCTGTTGGGGCGAGATGGATTGTTATGACCTTTTCCCTTGTTCCCCACTTTCGCCACTCTCCGCTCGAGCAGCTCTCTTCTGATTATGCACCATATCAGAACTTCGCAATCGACCCGCTCAGCACTCCAACACGTATAATATTTGTTTATCCCTCCAAATTTCGCATAATGCATAATTTTCTCATCTCCAAATCGTTCCGTCTTCCTTATCCCTCTGAGAGAAAATTTCCCGGTTTCTAGTGCGTTTCGCTGTTTCCAATTCCGATGATTGACACTTCCTTCGGATGTTGACGCTTGTTTCCAAACACATAAATGAAAAAATACACGACTGGGAGAACACATTGGCAAGCTTCGTTTAGTTCCAGAGTTTTGGCATCCGGTTCTATTCCCCGGGCACAAATGTGTTTGGGGGAACACAAATGTGTTCGGGGGAACACAAATGTATTCGGGGGAACACAAATGTATTCGGGGGAACACAAATGTATTCGGGGGAACACAAGTGTGTTCGAAGGAACACAAATATGCGAGAATATTTACGGCTTTGTCGTTGTCAAATAGCCTCGCCTTACTTACTTTTCTTCTCCGAGGCTCCACGTGGGAATTAATCGTGTATCTGGATGCATTCCTGACGTGCCCAAACTGCAAAGCGCTCGGAAGAATTTAATCAATTTGAAACTATTTCATTAAATTACTGGGTGGACGAGAGAAATGCACTCCACACACTTCGCCCTTAATTACAGTCGTTAAGCCCCAAAGTAAATATAAGTTAAAACCAAAGCGAAACTGTCACACCCTCAAGCGTCAGAATATGTATAAAATGAAGCGAAAAGAGTCTACATAAGGATATGTTCTGCCCAATGGATCAACTAAGGGAAAGTTATCCTGCGGGTCGTCCTTTCGTTTATTATACTCAGAAAACTCCATCCATCAGCTTCGTGGCAGCCTTCCGGTTCCCATTTTTAGCGGATTTGGGATCTTTTGAATGTTTGAAACGAACAAATTATTATTTTCTGGACTGAGCTGTATAAATTACTTTCCGGGAAGGTTTACTTTTTAAGCCGGGTTATTTTTCACAGCGAGTTTATTTTTTTCTTGTCAGGACAGCTTTAGCTTCGAGGGTAAAGTTTTACTTTCGGATATATCAGAGAATAAATAGCTAATATATAAATATTGATAAATCAAAGTAATGATTAAATCAAGTAATGATTATATCAAGTAATTATTAAATAAAGTAATGATTAAATCAAGTAATGATTAGTAGAAGAGATGGGGCGTTCTGGCGCAGGAAGTGACGTTCATAGCGTTCATTTAGCGTTGTTATGGCGTTCATTTAACGTTGTTATGGCGTTCATAGCGTTCAATTAACGTTGTTATGGCGTTCGTAGTGTTCATTTAACGTTGTTATGGCGTTCCTAGCGTTCATTTAACGTTGTTATGACGTTCACCTACGTCACTTCCTGCGCCAGAACGCCCCATCTCCTCTACTATGATTAAACCAAATAATGATTAAATCAAGTAATGATTATATCAAGTTATGAACAAACCAAGTGATGCGTACATCAAGAGATATTTCACCAAAAGGATGTTTAGTCAGACATGTTTATACAAGCCCCAGAAATGTTTATGGCCAGACAGCATAGCACCACATTATAACTCAACCCCTAGCAGATAAGTTTACGTGCGGCTAAACTTCCTAGAGCAATCAAAACTTACAGATAAACCTATCTTGGCGGTTAATCTTTGGATTGCTCCATAAGTCCTGCTTAAATTCGGCAAATGTACATCTATACGACTGCGTAGATTACACAAGGGCAGTAATAATAAAATCAGTAACAAAAATAATAAAATAAACCACAGAAAAATTAATGGAATAAAGTATTGACATATAAGTAAGGAGGGAATATCCTCTATGGTAATAATGTGTTATAACGTTGGTGGCTGGCGGGGTGCGGAAATTAGTGTCCTCCAGTGGCAGTCAGATCTGAGCTCAGTTGCCTCTCGATCGTCTCGACGTGTATTACTTATATCACACGTGAGTGTTACTTATATCACACATGGAAGATTGCTCTCCGATGCGATGTAAATACTGTTTGTTTGTCTGTACCTCGTGTCCAAGCAATTATTGCGCAAGCGTCATCACTGTCGCTTCTCCAACTATGCATTAAATTTGTGGCTTCATTTTATATGCCTATGTTCTACGACTTGGGCTTATTCCCTCCCTTCCTACTTCCATTGTATGTACAGAATCCTATAAGTGTCTTTAAAGCCCTAGATCTTTGGTACGCCTTCACTCCGTTAACTGTCTTCAAAACCCAAATGTTATTGGCAACGGCAAACATTGAGATTCAAGATTCCAATGGGCAATAGCAAACATCAATGGTATAATTGTATAAATTTTCCTGGACTACTACAGTATAGAAGCAGTATTATTTCTTGAGATTAAGTCCTTTTTAAATAAAACACATTGGTGATGCATGTCAGTCAACCCACACAAATTGATTTACTGATAGGAGGAGCCATATTTTGGGATCTATTAAGAGATGGAAGGATTCAATTAGGAAGAAACAAACCAATACTACAAAATACTGCTCTTGGATGGATCGTCGCAGGAAACATTCAACAAAAACCATTACAGATAACTGGATCTCACTTTGCTACACAAAGCATAGAAGACCAACTAGAAAACCTTTGGAAGCTTGAAGAGCTAGACAAACAAATGTTATCATATGATGACCAATCATGTGAACACATGTTCAAGAAGACAACAATCAGAAATGAACAAGGAAGATTTGTGGTATCCATACCATTTAAATATTCAACAAATATTCTTGGAAACTCCAGAGTAATCAACAGATTTCATTCTTTGGAAAAAAGGTTACAACATAATAACAATTTAAGACAACGATATATTGAATTCACGAATGAATATCAAGAATTGGGACATATGGTCAAAACAGAAGACAATTATAATAATCAGGAACATTATTCTTTGCGACATATAGTATGCACGACCTAATTTACAACAAAATTTGGCATCTATATTAATTCGATTCAGACAACACAAGTATGCATTTACAGCAGAAAATGTATGGACAAATATTGGTACATGAAACTGACATAAGATTTCAATTAATACAGAACAAATCAAAATGAAGTACTATCAACATTTGCAGTAACAACGGTAATCTACGGAACAAGGTAGTCTCATTACTTAGCAATTAGATGCATAAAACAATTCGCACAATAATGCAAAGAATTGTATCCTCAAGCATCAGAAGTGTTAAATAATGATTTTTATGTTGAAGATCTTATTTCTGGGGCACGAACTCAAGAAGAAGCCATTGAATTGATAGAACAAGTGAATAATATTTTACTTTCAGCAGGTTTTAAATTAAGAAAATGGTCCTCGAATGATTTACCAATTTTGACAAATACTCAAGATGAAGATCGTATATCAAATTTGCAACAGTTTTCAGAAGAGTGTCTCAAATAAAATATAAGGTTTGCGGTGGGACTGTAAAGATGATGTATTTACCTACAAAATCAACACTTCAACACAACATGTCATAACCAAGAGATTTATTCATTCAAAGGCAGCTCAGATATTCGATCCAATGAGATTACTATCTCCATGCACAATATATTTTAAATGTCTTATTTAAAGTCCTAGATCTTTGGTACGTCTTCACTCCTTTAACTGTCTTGTTTCTTCAACTGTCTTCATTCTTTAACTGTCTTATTTAAAGCCCTAGATATTTGGTACGTCTTCACTCCTTTAACTGTCTTGTTTCTTTAACTGTCTTCATTCTTTAACTGTCTTATTTAAAGCCCTAGATATTTGGTACGTCTTCACTCCTATAACTGGCTTGTTTCTTTAACTGTCTTCATTCTATAACTGTCTTATTTAAAGCCCTAGATATTTGGTACGTCTTCACTCATTTAACTGTCTTGTTTCTTTAACTGTCTTCATTCTTTAACTGTCTTATTTAAAGCCCTAGATATATGGTACGTCTTCATTCCTTTAACTGTCTTGGTTCTTTAACTGTCTTCATTCTTTAACTGTCTTATTTAAAGCCCTAGATATTTGGTACGTCTTCACTCATTTAACTGTCTTGTTTCTTTAACTGTCTTCATTCTTTAACTGTCTTAAAGCCCTAGATCTTTGGTACGTCTTCACTCCTTTAACTGTCTTGTTTCTTTAACTGTTTACATTCTTTAACTGTCTTGTTTAAAACCCTAGATCTTTGGTACGCCTGCACTCCTTTAACTGTCTTTACAACCCTAAATCTTTGGAACTGGGGTTCTACTGTACTCGCTCATATTGGATGATAACAATAATGTGCACCCAAATGAAACCATTTAGTAAAGTAAATGTTATATCCGGGACGCTACCCCTTTAGTTAATTTTCTCATCCATTCCCCAGAGACGAGCTAAAAACAGGGACAAAATAATATTACCAAATCCCCGAACTTATCCATAATAATGTATTCCATTGTAATGTGGGCTGTCCCCTTTTAGCATTAATCAGGGAGTCAAGAACGAAGGGGTTAAAACGAACGGACAATCATCCCTTATTCGCTCAAATTATTGCATGTGAGCCAAATCCGCTATATTATGAATTTTGAATTAATGAGTTACAAGTTGTTGTAAAACATTGGCTAATGCCCGCGTTCGCGAGGAAACCCGGAATAATCCGGGCGGCAATTTAGCAACCAATGTTTCGGCCATGTTTTGCTCTGAAGCGGTACTTTGGATTGCCAATGTATCTCCCTAAATTAGAATACCGGCCGGAATTTGCATATTTTTATTTTCTTTATGTTCTTCTGCCCTTTGTGCTCGCTCCATAAAGCTGAGGAGAGTTTAATAACGAGAGCATTGATGGAAACGAATTATGCAAAATGGATTTTGATGACCGCGCTTCGGAATTTAATTTTGGGTTCTTGTGCTCTTTGGGGAAAGTGTTCAATCGATTCGAGTACGTAGGAATTAAGGGTCGTAATGTCTGGAGCTTTTGGTGAAAGCTAAACTGTAACTTTAACCTTTGCTTATCTGTAATCTTTGTGTATCTATAACTTTTGTATATCTATAACCTTTCAATATCTAATCTTTAGAATTACCCAAATGTTTTAGAATTACCCAAATGATTTAGTTCAACGTAGCCGACCGACCGGAAACCGGAACACAGCCCGAATGTTTTGCCAAATTTAGTTATAACGCCACCTTCGCCAAATCTACTTATAACTTCCTCCGGATTTTCCCGCACCGGAAATTCCGGGCGTGAGGATTATAGATATACGAGGCTGCATGGCTAACTCGATTTTACGGCGAAAGAAGGAAAATTAATAACTCTTAGGGGTTGGAACACGTCAGGGAGGAACGTGATCTGCTGGGAGTTTATAGTTAGCACATGCGAATACTTGTAAGTGTTTTTTTTATTAGCTTTTCTAGTAGTTTACTATTTAGTAGTTCATTATTTAGTGGTTCATTCTTTAGAGGTTCCTTCTTTAGTAGTTCATTTTTTAGTAGTTTATTTTCTAGTACTTCATCATTTAGTACTTTATTCTTTAGTACTTCATTCTTTAGTACTTCATTCTTTAGTACTTCATTATTTAGTACTTCATTATTTAGTACTTCATTCTTTAGTACTTCATTCTTTAGTACTTCATTCTTGAGTACATCATTCTTTAGTACTTCATTCTTGAGTACATCATTGTTTAGTACTTCATTCTTCAGTACTTCATTATTTAGTAGTTCATTCTTTAGTACTTCATTCTTCAGTACTTTATTCGTCAGTATCCCATTTTTTATTAGTTTTTCTTTTTGACAGTTTTTCCAAAGGATTAAATTTGTCCTGATCTCGACTCTACGTCTTAGTAAGTCCATTAAGGCCCTAAAGCGCTTTTAAGCGGCTTTGTGCGCCCCCATCGGCCGAAAACGGTGGCACAACTCGTGCCAACTCGATGAAAAATTCATGGCCCCATAAAGCTGTCATAACGCAAAAATGGAAAGGTTCGGACCGCAGGCGGCTGTGCAAATTCGATTGTTCGGATACCCTCGCCAGGATTTAAATGGGAAATGACGTGTGCTTTGAAAACAAAAGTTTCCGCGTAAAATAACAATTTCGGTCGCAGTAGGCCGGGGGAAATATTGAAAATATCTTTTCTACTGCATTTAACATAAAGGACTTCTTACCAAAAATGTTGTGTTTCATCCTTGCAAACTTTAACACTATTACTGTATACTACTACTGGTCTCTCCAGCACGTGAGTTGACATTAAATTAATTGATTAAACAAAGCGCGCAATAAAACGAATAGAATAGAGATGCAAATAAGGCTTTAATCCTTAAGTTCCGTCTGAGCAAATATGAAGGAGGTACCAGGATAAATAGGCAATTATGCAATACATACAAGTCCACCTAGTTTATTGCTCAGGCTCCAACCTACATAAATACAAACTTTTGTTTGTTATTTGCTCAGCTATAATTGTTATCAGTTCGTAATTGTGCCGCCGATGATCCCACTTCTGATATGTCCGTTCCTTTGTTCCGGGAACCACATAATGCAATAGAAAACATGTCCTTAGCAGGACTTTCCCTTTATTGGTTTGTTGTCCTTCAGAGCCGTTATCCTTAAGGACCGTTATCCGTAAGGGCCGTTATCCGTAAGGGCCGTTATCCGTAAGGGCCGTTATCCGTAAGGGCCGTTATCCGTAAGGGTCGTTATCCTTAAGAACTCTATTATCAAGGAGTGTTATCCTTATGGATATCTTTTGATGAGCACCAAACTACAATAAATTTCAGCTTAGTCTGTGTCTATAAAAAAAAGCAAAAGTAAGTCTGAACAAGCGAAACAAGTGCATGCAACCTGTGTGAATATTCGTGAATGACACTTTGTGGAGAAGTCGCGCCGACGTCCTCCAACCCCTAAATTATTACCGGAGGGGTGCGAAGGCGCTTTTAACGGGGGTTAAAGTAGGCAAAACGCTCGCAGGCTAGCGCTGGAGGGTGGCGAACAACGCTTTGCCAAAAATTGTTATTATACATTTGCTGAGCAAAGCGGATGATATACGGGCCCTAAGATTAAGGGGGTTACTCAGCGACACTTATGGGGGGCACCATAAATAAGGGGTGCGCCAAAGAGTAAGCGGTTTGCCCGAGGACTTTCACCCCCTTTGAATAAATCGAACGAATCCTGTTTAATAATAACGTTAAAATGAACAACATTAAAGAAAATTAATTTATTCCTGTTCGAGGAAAACAAAGAAAATACATTGGATTGAATCATCCCCATGCCATAGCCGACGAACAGAAGGGGTGCGCTAGTGCAGAATCCACATTATCACAGTTCCACATTAGTGCTCCCGACCGATTCAATTCAACCCCTGAATAATGCAGTTTTTAATTAAAAATATCCCGTATGGGTTTGTCGCTCTGGAAAATTGTTGTCCCTCAAACGAACGGCCATTTACAATCTTTATATCCAGTTGAAATATTGAAATGATTTTTACTTTTTTTATGTTGTTTTAGGGTTATTATTTCCGTGCTATTGTTATTGTTCCACTTTAGAACACGTAATTATTTCCAGTTTATTGTCATTCCGCTTGTACATATTAAACTCTCGTAATTTTGTCTCGTTGCTTTCATTCCTTTGGCTTTCTGTTATTTCCAGCAGCAGCAAACGATCTCAACGATTTAATTGCAGGCTCGAGGCACGCACACTTTACTGGTGCTGTATAAAGAAGTCTCACATCTCGCAGCTGTTGAAGGAGCAATAACTTCTATTTTTTCCTGAAGGCCTAGGAGCCTGAAAGAGCCTTATGGCTGGTCAGTGCTGTTTGGATGGGCGAATTAACGAGGCATTGTTCGCGAACCCTTTGGAACGCGAAAGGATTGTGGATTCAATGACCTCGCCCAGATATTGAGCATTGTAACGAACGTGTTCTGGCTTCGGCCTTGCTGCAGCAAAATGTGAAGCCAGAACTTAAATGATAGTGTTAAACTAAACATTTGAATTAAATAGAAAAGAATCTAAAAATTTACATAAAATAGAAAAGAAACAAAAATTTACATAAAATAGAAAAAAACTAATAATTTAAAATTAAAAAGAACTAAATGAATATAAAATATAAATGAAATTATATGTGGAATAAAATAAATATGGTTTTAATTAAGTCTAAGTTGCATTCAAGAGTTTTGAATCATCTCCACTTCCTGAGGATCCCATTACTCCCCAGATCTTTCGGCTTGATAAACTATCTTAGTGTGTTCACATTTCGGGTCTTGTTATCAGATGTGAAAAGTAAATTAACATTTTAATTTAAGGATGTTGACTTAAGCCGTCGGGGTGTGGATCGGTGCAGTTGTATATAGGTATCCCATTGTGTAGGAATGTGTAAGAAACGAATATTTTGTAAAATTTTAATGAGTTAACTCATTTAATTACCATAATCTTCAACACAAAAACGTCCCTTTCGTAGCACCTCTCCCCTACCTACAGATTATTATAGATTAATTTAGAATATACTTAATCCACTTTTAGGAATGTATCAATGGCAACCTATTATTCTGGGTAAGTTCTGCAAACGTACAATTAAGCTTGTTTTCTTAACTTAATTACTCAATTTTGTGAATTGTTTGCAATTACACTTGAGCTCTAGAATCTAAATACCTGCTACTTTCCCTATTTTCGCTTAAATTGTTTTTTAATAGTATAATCTTCATGCTTAAAATGTTTTCTAATTTATATGCTTACGCAAAATTTATTAACGTATTATTTTAATAGGTAATTTTTTATTTGAACAGATATTTGTCATAATGATAAGATTAGTTTAAGTTGACCTACGGATGGGCTCGCTCACTCGCTTCGCTCGTTTGCGAGCCACACAAGACATGAGGGTCGCGCGACCCTCATGTCTTGCCAACACTATTGGTCTACGGTCTTCGCACCCTCGGATTAACATCAAGGTAAGACTCGCTTCCCTCGTTCGCGAGGCACACGATCATCCTTCGACCTTCTCATCCTTAAATTAAGATCAAAGTAGGATATACTCATTCTTGCGCCACATAAGATTGCCAAATATTTGTGATTTGAAAAATATTTCTGTAGTTTGAAAAATAATTCTTCGATTTGAAAAATATTTCATTGATTTGAAAAATATTTCTTTCGATTTGAAAAATATTTCTTTCGATTTGAAAAATATTTCTGTGGTTTGACAAATACTTCTTTAATTTGAAAAATATTTCATTGATTTTAAAAATATTTCTGTGGTTTGACAAATACTTCTTTGATTTGAAAAATATTTCATTGATTTTAAAAATATTTCTTTGATTTGAAAAATATTTTTGTGATTGACAGTTCTTTGATTTGAAAATATTTCTTTGATTTGAAACTATTTTTGTGATTCACATATATTTAATAAAAAGTGCTCACGATTTTTTTTTTGAAATGGAAACAGAACAGTAAATTACTGCTTAATAGTGGCCATAATTGTGTATTGTATGTACCCTATTTGTACTTATAAGTGGACTAATATTTCTTTGTTTTGCAAAATATTTATTTCGTTTAATTTTTTTTCTTTTTAATTTTAAAAGGTTACCATTTTGTGATTGATGTTAGTCTTGGGATTTAGTACTTTAGTGATGAATGAAAACTCCTTTTATCACATTTTCATTCATCACTAAAGGACTAAATCCCAAGACTAACATCAATCATTAATGAATTAAGCCCAAGAAGTACATAAGCATTACTATTTTGATTTGAGAAACATTTCTTTAATTTGAAGATAATTCTTAATTTGAAGATCATTCTTAATTTGAAGATAATTCTTAATTTGAAGATCATTTTTAATTAGAGAATCATTTTTAATTTGAGAATTATATCTTTGACCTCAACAATATTTCGTAGTAATTGATAGAAAAAAGCACGAATCCTGACAGGATTTTATTTGAACTGGCGATCTAGTAATCAAAAAATTATATGATGATCGATGAATAAGTAAATAGGGAAAATAATAAATTAGTAAATCAATAAATTTGTAAACCAATAAATTCGTAATTCAATAAATTCATAAATTAATAAATGAATAAATCAATAAATTAATAAATCAATAAAAAATAAATTTGTAATTTAATGCTTAATACAAATTTTTCCAATATAGGTTTACCTACATTCAGTGTACTAAACGCCACAAATCACAAAATATAAAACAGTACATTATTTACATACAAATTTTTGCACTCAGAAAAATACACGTACTTTGAGATATCTGTATTCATCTTATATTAAATATCTGGAATTTTTTTATGATGAAGTCGTATTTCTATACGTCAAGAAATATTTTTTTATGCAGAAAAATGTTTCTTTATGTAGAAAAATATTTCATTACTTAGAGAAATATTTCTTTATGTAGAAAAATATTTCCTTATGTAGAAACATATTTTTTTTATGCCGAGCAATATTTTTTTTATGCAGAAAAATATTCTTTAGGTTGAGAAATATTTCTTGATGTAGAGAAATATTTCTTTATGTAGAGAAATATTTCTTTATGTAGAGAAATATTTCTTTATATAGAGAAATATTTCTTTATATAGAGAAATATATCTTTATGTAGAGATCTATTGCTTTAAGTAGACAAATAGTTGTCTATGTTGAGAAGTATTTTTTTATGCTAAAAAATATTTCTTTACTAAACGTTAGCCCGATTTTTTAAAATCTGGTGATTCTAGAACGTGTGCGATTCTTAATTAGACTCCTTCTTTTGAAAATAATTTTTTTAAAGATTGTGAAACTGAGGAATTGATCTGATCTTCCAGACTGTCGCTACTATTGCCGACTACTTCTCTTCATCATTGGCGTCCTTTGTTAGACGTCTAATTTAATTTACAGACTTGAAAAAATGTTTTTAAAATCAGATAACCCTAAGTAGAAGACAGAATAAGGATTTTTATATTATAATAGATGAAGATAAGTTCTATATGTTAATAAACATTTCTTTGTTGAGATATAATGCTTTGATTTAAGAAATGGTTCTTAAATTTGCATTTTTTAATAATTTTTTTGATGTGAAAAATATTTCTGTGATAAGATAAATAATGATTTATTTTTAATGTTAGAAATATACCTTTGCGTTAAAAAATGTTTCTGTGATTTGAGAATTATTTCTTTGGTATGAAAAATAGTTTTTGAGTCATATGTCAAACTTTTTGATTCTAAATTTAATCGAATAGTGGATCGAATAGCTGACTTTACTCATTTGTTGTAATATTTCTTTAAATTCATGAATTACATCTGTCATTTAAAAAACAACATCGTTTTGGTTTGAGAAAATTTTCTTTGATTTGAAAAATGTTTCTTTGGGTTGGAAAATGTTTCTTTGGGTTGGAAAATATTTCTTTGGGTTAGAAAATATTTCTTTAGATTGGAAAATATTTCTTTTAGTTGGAAAATAACTGTTTTAGTTGGAAAATATTTCTTTGGGTTGAAAAACATTTTTTATTTGCGAATTATATCTTTGAATTCAGGAATATTTCCTTGATTTGAGAAACCTTTCTCATATGAAAGATCTATCTACTTTTCAAACCAAAGCAAAATATCTTAATGCAAACAAATATTTCTCATAACAAAGAAATATTTCTATCAAAGATATATTTTTCACCAAAAAAATATTTTTCATCAAAGAAATATTTTTACCAAAAAAATATTTTTCATCAAAGAAATATTTTTCAAAAAAAAATATTTTTCATCAAAGAAATATTTTTCAACAAAAAAATATTTTTCATCAAAAAAACATTCACCATATCAAAATAATTAATTTTAAATCAAAAAATATTTCTGTTATATCTTTAAGGAAGGTTAGTTGTAATTATAGTAGTGTTCTAAATAGGAAGCAATACCTTATTAAACAAACAATAAATAGGAGTGAATATGAATACTTAATTTATTATCTTTTCCGTGGTTTAAATTAACATAAACTTTACTATCTATAAAAACAAATGTGGTTAATATAGAAAAAAAATAAAGAAATTTGTATACGAATATATCTACGAGTATTACACTTCAGTTTTAAAATGAACAGATGATTTACAACTAATTATTCTAGTAGGTCAAGCAATGATTAAACTTAGAGGAATTTGAGCAAAAGTATACTTAAAAGATTAGTGTTCATTACATAATAACAATAGTAATAATAATACTAATAATAATAGTAATATTAAAATTAGTACTACATATTAGTATTAGTAATAATATTTATAGTAGTAATACTATTAATAGGTAGTAGTACAGGGTGTCCAACTATCTTCGCCTCAGAGGGGGAGGCTCTTAAGGTTGAAATTCGCTCAATGCAACAGCCGAACCGAAACTGGCCGGGTACCTGCCTGTGTGTGTGTGTGAATAGAAAAGCTGTTAAATATTTTTCTATTGGACGTCGATGGAGCTGTGCTACGGACCACATGTCTAATTTTGAGAAACATAGACCAATACATACAATACACTAAGATTTATGACCGTTCCTGACCATTCTTTTTAGACACACCCTTAGCTCGCATCAACCTTAAGCGTAACAATGGATTGAGGCGAAGATAGTTGGACACCGTGTATCTACATATTTTAGTCAAATTTGAAACTGTAATTACTAGTCTTCAGAGTACCTTTATAATTTCTACAATCAGACATGTGGTATTGCGGCAGTCCAATCTTGGGACCTAATTATAAAAATATCCATTAAGATGCAAAATCTTTATGCATCTCTGCAAACTGTATTGACATGTGCAAAAGCAGGGATATGCAATGTGGAAATTTCTGCCAGGGGCCGAAATTCCCGGAAGTGGTGCCTAAGTGCTCGAGTGCCATCAAGAACAGACGCGTTGGAACCTGCCGAGTGACGCGGCCAAGCCACCATGGTGGTGCACCTTCAGCTAGGCAACCACGTTCTTTCCATCAACACGATTCTTACGTATGTCTGGTTGCCTAACACAATATATTTTATTTCTTTTCCGACCCTGCGCGATACGTCGAACCGTACAAATTGCGATACATATTGGGAAGAACCTCAAAATTCTATTTCATCAACTCTGCTTTCGCAGAAATAAAGTGAAAATAAAGCAACTGATGCACCTACGCCGTGCATACCAGCTTATTGTGTCGTAAATATCGTGAAACAACAACGAATTTATTTAATGCTCTCGCCCTGTTGCCGTCACAGGAAATAAAACAGAGTATCTTTTTAATAACACATATTTATCTAAAAGTGCATTTCGCGCGAGGGCGACCTCGAGCGGGTTTATAACCTTTTTACCGTCCCCATAGCGCTCACCCCGAAAGTAATTTCTCTTTGTTAGGTTTTTATCTCGGAATTCGCAGAGACGTCGATGCGAACGCAAAGTTCGAGCGGACACAAACGGCAGATAGAAATGACAGGCCTAATACGACGGATCAAAAACGACAGATCAGGAACGACAGATCAGAAACGACAGATCAGAAACGGCAGATAGAAATGACAGATCAAATACGACGGATCAAAAACGACAGATCAAAAACGACAGATCAGAAACGAAAGATCAGAAACGACGGATCAGAAACGATAGATCAGAAACGACAGATCAGAAACGGCAGATAGAAATGACAGATCAAATACGACGGATCAAAAACGACAGATCAGAAACGAAAGATCAGAAACGACGGATCAGAAACGACAGATCAGAAACGAAAGATCAGAAACGACAGATCAGAAACGACAGATCAGAAACGAAAGATCAGAAACGACAGATCAGAAACGACAGATCAGAAACGAAAGATCAGAAACGAAAGATCAGAAACGACAGATCAAAAACGACTATCAGAAAAGGGAACATCAGAGCCAGCGAAACAATCAGAAATGGGGGGCAAAATTAAAAGAACGAGTCGTCAAAACGACAATAAATGTCCAAATTAGACAAGACTTGAACCGTTCCGTTCGAGAATTTTATGCAGGGAAAGAGTTCTCCGGTATACATACCTCATCTCATCCCGCGAGACCCTGACGCAATGCCAGGGGAATCTTGCAGTTTCCGCTTTGGAAATGAATTAATGTATTATTAAAATCCCTCGTATTGCAAACAGGATTTGAGTTTTGAGCTGAATGAAATGCCTATTGTTTTAAGTGCTTAGCGACGGCTCTTAGAAACTCTTCGGGGAGCAACGCGGCTTCTTTCAAAATTATTGAATAAAGGATTCGAGGTATATGATATGAAATTAGGAAATGAGGGATATATTGTGAAGTATAGAATATGCGAACTATGATATTGGATCGAGGATAGGTGAACTAAGATGTTGGATCTAGGATATACGATCTAGGACATACGATTAGGGATATACGATCAGGGATGTACAATCAGGGATATACAATCTAGGATAATACAATCATGGATAATACAATCAAGGATAATACAATCAAGGATAATACAGTCAAGGATAATACAATCAAGGATAATACAATCAAGGATAAAACAATCAAGGATAATACCATCAAGGATAATACAATCAAGGATAAAACAATCAAGGATAATACAATCAAGGATAATACAATCAAGGATAATACAATCAAGGATAAAACAATCAAGGATAATACAATCAAGGATAATATAATCAAGGATAATACAATCAACGATAATACAATCATGGATAATACAATCAAGGATATGCGCTTAAGGATATGGGATCTAAGGATATGCGATTACGCACTTGGTTATGAAGGTTATGATACGTAATATGTGAGATGTCGCATATAAGATCTGGGATGTGAGGTATGTTTATGATATGAGATTTAGGACATGAGCTTTAAAACATGAGATATAAGATATGAGATTCAGAACATTAGATACAGAACATTAGATTCAGAACATTAGATACAGAACATGAGATTCAGAACATTAGATACAGAACATCAGATTCAGATCATGAGATTCAGGACATAAGATACCCAAGTAGCACAAATAGTTATATAATAGCTGAGAAAACGTTTTCTCGACAATTTAATAAACCAGAAGTTTTATAAAAATGTCTTGAAAACGTTTATTCGACCCTTATATAACGCTTATATACCCCAAATAGGCGC
>JAWQRP010000647.1:0-25290 GCA_033557875.1 Quadriops clusia
TTTGTCAAACTTATGGTCATACTCCTGTAGGTGCTGTCCGAAGGTTGATGTCGTTCCCCTAGCCAAATGCTCCATTACTCTCTTCTTCAGCTGTCTTCCCGTCTCTCCCACATATGCCGATTCGCACTCGCACATAAGCTTGTATACTCCGTTTTTCTGTAGTTTATTTATTTTGTCTTTGGTGTTTGTCAGAAAACGTAAATTGTTAATTGTCTTATAGCTTATTTTAATGTTATGTTTCTGTAGTATGTTACCAATTACTTGTGATATGGGTCCTAAGTATGTAATGTAGAAGGATTCTACAACCCGATTACATACTTAGGACCCATATCACAAGTAATTGGTAACATACTACAGAAACATAACATTAAAATAAGCTATAAGATAATTAACAATTTACGTTTTCTGACAAACACCAAAGACAAAATAAATAAACTACAGAAAAACGGAGTATACAAGCTTATGTGCGAGTGCGGATCGGCATATGTGGGAGAGACGGGAAGACAGCTGGAGAAGAAAGTAATGGAGCATTTGGCTAGGGGAACGACATCAACCTTCGGACAGCACCTACAGGAGTATGACCATAAGTTTGACAAAAATGAAACACAATTACTGCATTACGAGGAAAAAAGCCAAAAACTAATACTACTGGAGGCGATGGAAATCCACAGACTTCAAAACACCCACGTACCTAGTCTGAACGAACAGCTGAACCTGGGATTCACTCCTATCTTCAAGTCACTGATTTGACAGATAGTAAAAAATCATAAAACCACGACTTCAACGTTGAGAAAGATTAACGATATTTGATAGATTTTAAGCGTCTATATGTTTGATAGTTTACCTGTAATTGTTTAAAACCACCGACCGTAAGTAAGAAAAACTTAATATGAAAAATAACCCAAAATATTCCCAACCCTTAAAATGTACTTAATTATGATAAGATCAGGTATAGATAAATGAAACTTATGTGATATTTTCTATTATTGTAGTGACGCCTGATGATGGACTGCTAGTCCGAAACCGGTAGCGTTGCAGATTTAAATATATAAAAAAGTTTTTTTGGGAAAAGTACTCCTTTATTTTAACTAACTTTAGTTATGTTGGAGGCGGTTGTGTCAAGGTAAAACATCTCACACGGTGAAAGATCTCCTAGGGTAAAAGGACTCGCAAGGTAAAAGATATCACAAGGTAAAAGATCTCACCCGGTAAAAAATCACCCAAGATCGACAAGGTTGAGATGCTTCTAAATAAGTGGTCATCTCCTTCAAGAAAACCGAGGATTTTAATCTTCCCCACGGTGAATTAAAGAGGTGAATTAAAGACTAAACAGATTCTACAAGCTATTGACAAACAGGGGTAATTTAAAAACAGTATTCAGAGTAATAAGAGTAACGAGCAGGGTGAGTTATGAGCAGAAGACACGAGTCGTGATACGAGTGCGAATCTCCCCCACTGACACCGCCGCCGTCTCCGCCGCCGGCGTCGCTTGGGGAAGTTTGATAAAGTGCGAATTTATTTTAAAATTTTTACGCCCGAATTCTCATATTGCGATATAAGGTGTTGCGCGATATATTGCGCAAATAACAGCTGCCTGCGATTGCTTGTAAGTGCGAGTGTAAAATCCTGCGGGGTTGGGGCGCGCCCGCCTAATACGGGATCGCATTCAAAAAACACATCGCGCTTTTACGGGCCTTAGTACCTAATATAGGCCCTACCCCGGCGACGGTTTACAAAAGTAGCTGCGTTTAGCGACAGCATGCAAAGAGAATGGGGTTGTCATGTAGCGGGCATAAAGCAAACCCGAAGTGTAACATGTGGTTTCAAGTGGTACTCCTCGTAAAGTTGTCATGGTGGGCATGTTGTGGAAACGACCCCTACTCGCGGCGCATTTCAAATGAGAGGTCGTGCCATAATGACAATGTGATGAGCCAAAACCTACCCCTCATCCGCTCACCCCTATACACCTCCTATTTTCCCCTTGTCTCCCGTCCCACCCTACGGACCCCCGGATCCGAACTTCTACCCATCCTGCGCCTACGTAACATGTATGGGAGGCCTGATGTAAAGCGTGCCTGGTGTATAGCTTATAAGATCATAAATGAGGGGACGGAACTAGAGTGGACCCAGTCCAAAAATCGATTATTCTTAGTAATTGGGATTAAAGCTGTAATTTCCTGAATCAAAGTTATCGCGAAAGAAAGAAACACATAAACGAACTAAACTGGCGCACGGCGACCAAAATTAAAGGAACACCTACGAGTGAGCAAATATTTCGGTCATTTTCAAAATTGTATAACTCCGAGAAAAATGATCTTACGAAAATGTTATGCACATCATTTTCAAGGAAAATTCTCTACTTTTCAATTCAGCAAGTTAAGAGTTCCTATTTTAAAATTAAAGACATTTTTTTATGTGAGAAACGAGAAAGGAAAATGTTTGAGTAAAATTGGCTTAGCGAGCGCTGGTCATGCAGCCGAAGTAGCTTCATAACTCTTTTCGATGGACGTCGTTTAAAACACAAGGACACAAAGAATACAATTTTTGATCGTTCTGAAATATTGCAGTCTGTTTATTGAAAAGTAAATTCAATGGCATTATAAATTATTTTTATAGGGTCTCTTATGCCGTAGATTAAATGCATATTGCCCTTTGCTATCGGAAGTTAGTTAAAAGTCAAGAGTGCGATTTTTTTCTTTAATTGTCAATAAATTCGTTAAAAAGTATCGCAGAAAAATGAATAAAAGTGGAACTTATAGAGAAATGTTCACACTACAAAACGCATTTGGAGAAATTAATCGAAAAAGATTACTGAAATACGTGGACTTGTTTAGATTTTGAGATATTTTCAAAGAAAATTTGTTTCTCGTTTCTCACATAAAGAAATCGCTTTTCCTTTTAAAATAGAAAACAAGCTCGAGATTCGTATGTTCTATTTTTATCATTATTTTTATACCTAACATTATTTAACACTGTAACCTTACCCACATTTACCTCTTACATCTATAAGGAAAAAGGTATTATGACGAATTCGGACCTTAAAGCCTCTCACTCCGTGAATCCCAATGCTCAGTCTTCACCGCAAACCCGTTAAAAATTGAAGACACCGTTGAAGCATGCATGAGTCACGAGTATTTATCTAATTAGAATCTTGTGGTTTCGGCGGCATAACGCACGCGGGCAGGAAACCGGAGGTTAAGAAACTTTGGCCGAGCTGGACGAGAGAAATGTGGGATAAACGACGGAAAAATCGGCGAGAAAATTCGATGCGTGTGAAACCGTGAGATACCGCACTTATGCATCCATACAAATGGGTTTAATTAGAGCAAGAGCACTTAGTAAGTCCGCCTGCCCAATAAATAACTCAATCTCTTCGCGCGGAATTTCACGGGCGTTAAAAGCAAATGTGTAAGTGGCGATAGCGGTGACGGATGAACATGCAACAGATAGCTCTAATGGCCAATTACAAATTCACCCAGCTGCCTAGGTGCCTGCCGCCGAGGCACGCACAGGTTCAGGCTCAGGCACAGGTTCAGGCACAGGCACAGGCACAGGCCCAATCCCAGACCCAGACCTGGGCCCGACAATGCGATAGACAATTCGACCCAACTCCGGCAGCCTCGAACTTATTTGCTATTAATTAAGACCAGGTACGCCTCGAATTAAACCAAAACCTGAATGGAGACCACTGTCACACTATTGATTAATCTTCATCAATTAGGAAACTTTTTTTTATTGTTCGTAGATAAAAGATATCATCACCTCGTGTTAAAACTCACTGCTTCCGCCAAATTTTTTTTTATAGAAAACACGGTGCGGGGACAAGGGTAAGGTTTTAAATTCACTTTATTTGTTATAGGAAGCTTTCGTTCACAACCTGTACATCCTCAGTGTACAATTAAAACACATTTCAAGCATCTCATTCATATAAAATGAATTAATTAAGAGATAGCTAGTCATACCTTAAAACGAATACAGTAAAACCTGGATATTCGTTCCCGCGAGTTTCGTTTTCCTGCATACATCGTCTTTTACTCAAGGTCCCGACAAATACCTCTGCAAACAATGTAATTAAAACCTGCATTTAACGTTTGTCTTTTCATGTTTTACCGCATTATTCGTTCTAACGATCTTGATACTCTTTAAAAGTTTAATAACACTTTTTTATGAGCCGACTATTATTGTTTAATAACGGACGGATGTAAATATGTATAGACAAGAAATGTTTTCCCAAACTAACCAGAAGTTACTCAATAATTTGGAAAATAGATTTTGTTGTATTCAAAATAATTACACTTAACGAACAAAAATTGTTGAATTTTTAAACAAACTCTAAATAAATCTATTTTTTAAAATTATTTTACATAATTTAATTTTGTACAGGATAACTCCATTTGTCCGAACTCCAGTTATTCGAATCGCCAGTTATTCAAATTAATGCTTTAAAGGATTCAGTTAATTTTTACAGCAAAGTTAAAAGATTGAAGACCTATCAAACATCTAGGGCTATAAAGACAGTTAAAGGAGTGAAGACGTACCAAAGATCTAGGGTTAAAAAGACAGTTAAAGGAGTGAAAACGTACCAAAGAACTAGAGTTTTAAATAAGACAGTTAAAGATGTGAAGAGGTATCAAATATCTAGGGCGTTAAATATCACAGTTAAACAGAAAACGTACCAAAAATCTAGGGCTTTAAATAAAACAGTTAAAGGAATGAAGACTTACCAAATACCTAGAGCTATAAAGACAGTTAAAAGAGTGAAAACGTACCAAAGATCTAGGGCTTTAAATAAGACAGTTAAAGGAGTGAAGACGTATCTACCAAAATTCTAGGTCTTTAAATAAGACAGTTAAAGGAATGAAGATGTACCAAATACCTAGAGCTATAAAGACAGTTAAAGGAATGAAAACGTACCAAAGATCTAGGGCTTTAAACAAGACAGTTAAAGGACTGAAGACGTATCAAATATCTAGGGCTTTAAATAAGACCGTTAAAGGAGTAAAGACGTACCAAAAAACTAGTGCTTTGAATAAGACTGTTAAAGGAGTGAAGACGTACCAAAGATCTAAGGCTATAAAGACAGTTAGAGGAGTGAAGACGTACCAAAGATCTAGGGCTATAAAGACAGTTAAAGGAGTGAAGACGTACCAAAGATCTAGGGCTATAAAGACAGTTAAAGGAGTGAAGACGTACCAAAGATCTAAGGCTATAAAGACAGTTAGAGGAGTGAAGACGTACCAAAGATCTATGGCTATAAGGCCAGTTAAAGGAGTGAAAATGTACCAAAGATCTAGGACTTTAAATAAGACAGTTAAAGAAGTGAAGAGGTATCAAATATCTAGAGCTTTAAATAAGACAGTTAAAGGAGTAAATACGTACCAAAAATCTAGTGCGTTAAATAAGACTGTTAAAGGAGTAAATACGCATCAAAAGTCTACGGCTTTAAATAAGACAGTTAAAGGAGTGAAGACGTACCAAAAATCTAGGGCTTTAAATAAGACAGTTAAAGGAATAAGGACGTATCAACTATCTAGGGTTTTTAATAAGACAGTTAAAGGAGTGAAGACGTACCAAAGATCAAGGGCTTTAAATAAGACAGTTAAAGAAGTGAAGAGGTATCAAATATCTAAGGCGTTAAACAACACAGTTAAAGGAGTGACGACGTACCAAAAATCTAGGGCGTTAAATAGGACAGTTAAAGGAGTAAAGACGTATCAAATATCTAGGGTTTTAAATAAGACAGTTAAAAAAGTGAAAACGTACCAAAGATCTATGGCTTTAAATAAGACAGTTAAAGGAGTAAATACGCATCAAAAATCTAGGGCTTTAAATAAGACAGTTAAAGGAGTGAAGACGTACCAAAGATCAAGGGCTTTAAATAAGACAGTTAAAAAAGTGAAGAGGTATCAAATATCTCTGGGCGTTAAATAACACAGTTAAAGGAGTGACGACGTACCAAAAATATAGGGCGTTAAATAGGACAGTTAAAGGAGTAAAGACGTATCAAATATCAAGGGTTTTAAATAAGACAGTTAAAGGAGTGAAGACGTACCAAAAATCTAGGGCGTTAAATAAGACAGTTAAAGGAGTAAAGACGTATAAAAAATCTAGGGCTTTAAATAAGACAGTTAAAGGAGTGAAGACGTACCAAACATCTAGGGCGTTAAATAGGACAGTTAAAGGAGTAAAGACGTATCAAATATCTAGGGTTTTAAATAAGACAGTTAAAGGAGCGAAGACGTACCAAAGATCAAGGGCTTTAAATAAGACAGTTAAAGAAGTGAAGAGGTATCAAATATCTCTGGGCGTTAAATAACATAGTTAAAGGAGTGACGACGTACCAAAAATCTAGGGCGTTAAATAGGACAGTTAAAGGAGTAAAGACGTATCAAATATCAAGGGTTTTAAATAAGACAGTTAGAGGAGTGAAGACGTACCAAAAATCTAGGGCGTTAAATAAGACAGTTAAAGGAGTAAAGACGTATCAAAAATCTAGGGCTTTAAATAAGACAGTTAAAGGAGTGAAGACGTACCAAACATCTAGGGCGTTAAATAAGACAGTTAAAGGAGTAAAGACGTATCAAATATCTAGGGTTTTAAATAAGACAGTTAAAGGAGTGAAGACGTACCAAAAATCTAGGACGTTAAATAGGACAGTTAAAGGAGTAAAGACGTATCAAATATCAAGGGTTTTAAATAAGACAGTTAAAAGAGTGAAAACGTACCAAAGATCTTGGGCTTTAAATAAGACAGTTAAAGGAGTAAATACGCATCAAAAATCTAGGGCTTTAAATAAGACAGTTAAAGGAGTGAAGACGTACCAAAGATGTAAGGCTATAAAGACAGTTAAAGGAGTGAAGACGTACCAAAGATCTAGGGCTATAAAGACAGAGAAAGGAGTGAATACTCATAAAATATCTAGGACTTTAAATAAGACAGTTGAAAGAGTGAAGTCGTACCAAAGAGCTGGGACTTTGAAGACAGTTAAAGGAGTGAAGACGTACCAAAGATCTAGGGCTTTAAAGACAGGTAAAGGAATGAAGACGCATCAATATCTAGGGCTTTAAATGAGATATTTAAAGGAGTTCATATTGTAAGAGACATTTTCGTACCTTATGTTAATATCGAAATAACTCGATTTATGTGAAAATAAGTTAAACCCCCAATGGTAGCTAAGTTGTGCAAGAGCAGTTTTGAGATTTTTCAAGAGAGCAGTTTAAAACTTTTATCGTGGAATAAAAACCAATAACTGGTCAAAACTTTGAGAGTTATTTATCTACTTATTATTGAAGCAGGACCTACTGGAAAGTAAAATCAAATTCTGATTTAAGTTTGATTTGGTCAATTTGGGATTTACATCAATTTTCAATTAAGCCCTTCAATTGTGGACTTATTTTTCTCATAAATCGAGCTACTTGGTTATTCACCATACAAGTGCATATTTATTGTATCTCATATATTTTATAGAATTAAAATTCATCAAATATCTAGAAATTGCAATTGAATCAAATAAATTATATAGGCAAAACAAACGCTTTACTTATGGTATACTTTGTCTAAAACATTTTGACGTTTTTTGCCAACCGTTGTTCACAAACAAATAGTAAGTTTCATTTTATGAGTCGTTTTGATAAAAATATGTTTCTTCCCATTTAAAAACAAAATAAATGAAAAACAAAATGAATTAAAAACAAAATAAATTAAAAACAAAATAAATTAAAAACAAAATAAATTAAAAACAAAATAAATTAAATACAAAATAAATTAAAAACAAAATAAATAAAATAAAAATAATAAATGAAACGTTGTATGTTTTATACGATAAACGTTTTGAAGAAACTTGATTCTCCCATAAACTGTACATTCTTTGTAGGAAACTCTTCACATTGTGCAAAACCTATACAACCATCATTTTATTTTATAGTTTGTTTTCTTAGGATATGTACTCAAAAATGTAAGAGGTATCGACATTTTGCATAGGAGTCGATTTATAAGAAAAATGCAGATATTTTGAGTTTACATTTTTACTTTATGATCACATATCAAAAGAAAAGAAAGAACGAAATAATGTAATTAGAAGAAAATGGTCAATGAAACAATGATGCATTTAATTATTTTAGTGCTAATTTGATCATGTATATTTTTTTAGAAATGTCTGGTTTTCGTTAAGGCGGTTACTCATCACAAAAAAGTTCGTATAGTAACCTTGATAATAACAGCAAATGCTTCTTGCGAGGCGATGTGACAAAAATTTCCAGAGGTGCCACATGCGAAATCAGGCATTTCGGTAAACAGGTTTGTCATCTTTATCTGTTTACATTTAAATCCGTGCGTTAGAAGAGTTCCGCCTCAAGGCATGGTGTTCGAGGGTGAGATACACACGGTAGGGGTATGAATATTTACATTTGTAAAAAATCAGCTGAGCTAGTTGTCACTTAACGGATTTATACGCGCCCGATGTTCCAAGAAGTTTTGAACTAGGAATAATTTTTTGGCCCTTAGAGTATGAACCCTGTTTCCTCTTTAAACTCTTGCTCGTCACTTCGTATTGGTACAATATTTCATGTCTTTATTTTTTTAAATGTTTTTAAGTTTGTATTTAAGGCAAAAAAAGGATTATATACAGAATCATGCGTAATCCACATCACATTCTAACAAAATTAGTTTCCTCGCATTCCACGCCAACGGCAATGCAACGGTGCCCTTGCCTTGGCTCGTATTAGAGAACGGTCAAGTTCAAAAACGCGAAACCATAAACTCGGCTAGAGCTAGGGCAAGCCTAGTCAGCTATTCTTCTAGGAGTTAGCGCAGAAGGCGGTGTGATAGGGTCAAAGTTGAAGGCTGCCTGGACAGAGTTCTCATGACATTTCTTCACCGTATGAACCCGCTGTATGTAAGTACATTAATCTGCGGTGTAATTAAGAGTGCTCTCATTTATTAAATCTGGCTGGCCCGAGCCGAGCTCGCCAGGCCGAGAGTGAAGCCGTGGGACAAAATACCCCAACCTGCTTTCGTAGCGTAGCTGCGAATAAGAAAAAACTACTAATTACTACGCTCTTGCGTTTCAACTTTTACGCCTGCTAATCGAACTGCACGTATTTTATGCGGATTTTCGTAATGTTGCTAAGAAGAGTTTACACCACCACTTATTTTTTAATAGTTTGTTTTTTTGGCCATTTTTGATGTTATTTTTTTTAACAAAATGTTGTTTATTCAATTGATTTTGTATAGAATATCTTACTATGCTAACCAATTTTTTATGTAAGAAACGAGAAAGTAATTAGTAAATTGAATTCCTTATGTCCGTGTTTTTCTTTTAAATTGGACGTCCGTCGAAATGAACTAGAAACTAGTGCGGATGCATGACCAGCGCTCGCTAAGCCAATCCTTATGGGGTACATGCATTGGTCCGCCTAAAAGCGATAGCCCGCTGTACGCTGTGTGCACATAACCAGCGCTAAATCATGGCCATGCAGCTGCAATAGCTCCATAATTCATTTCGACGGACGTCCAATTTTAAAACACAAGGACATAAGGAATACAGTTTTTGATCGTTTTGAAATTTTGCACGTTTTAATAATATTTTTTGCTTGTAAAAAACGTAAACACCGCAATGATAGCGTTAATGCCCTTGATGTGACGGCAGTTTTTATACGACCCTGCATATTCGTAAATTTCAGCATCATTTTTGAACAAAATTCACCTAGTAAAAGTTAGTTTATAAAAAACTAAACTCAATGTTAATAACCTCGTTAAAAATTGTCGCAGAAAAAAGAATTATTTTGTTCAATTATATATTTGGAACATTTTCCAAGACCAATCACATTCAACCTTTTTACATGCGTGACACATTTTTACAGTCTCAAAATTCTAGTGGCATGCAACAGTGTTTAAAATTAATGTTATCTTGTTAAATAAACATTTAATTGTGGCGCACAACATGAACTCTTACAAGTTCACTAACCGAAGTAGTAGACTCATCATAATGTATAATCAATATATTGCATTATTGCCTTGTTAATTTAATTGCATAGTGTTGATGAGTCTGCTAGTAGTCAGTAGGTGAATCTACTATTTAGGTAGGTGACAGATATAAAAATAAGCGTGGACATTTATCAGGAGCTCTTAATAGATTCCAAGTTAATTAGTATTCACTTAATTGAGTAGTTTAATTAGTATAAGTGTTACATGGGTGGGAGTGGAAATTAAAAACTTCCAAACAAAAGTGAATACATTTTCTCATTTTATTTATATACAATTATGTGTAGATTTCGGACGAATTTGGGACTAGTTTATGCTCTACGGTACTGCGCATGTGCAGCCAGATAATAAAATAAAACTACGCATGCGCAATGTACGTTAATTAAATTTCCCAACGGTTTCTGACCGCGCATGTGCAGTACTGTAGTACATGAACTAGTCCCAAACCCATCCAAAATTGATGAGTGCAGTGAAATCTACAAATCTACTAATCGAAAAGATTGAAACAGTAGAATATTGGATTGATTGTTGACATGAATTTTTTTCTGCAACAGCACCTCGGTGAGTATGAATAATTAAAGTAAATCTGATGAGTACTGCGGGCCAGGAGGACTATAACACGCGCGATATATAATAAATGACTGACCAACTACGTTAGACGGACGATGTAATAACCCTTTAAGTAGAAATAATTCGTTTTTGCTGACAAAGTATGAAGGAGTTCCTCTCCCCGCCCAGGCGTGACTGAATAAGTGAACTTGGTCCGGTGGGTGTGAAGTGTTGAGATGAGAAAGCGAAGCAAAAGCACATGAGTAATGGCCAAATGAACTGTAAAATCCATGAGAACTTTTCAGATGGGCTAATGTCAATGAATGGCCGAGGTTGCCTCTCTTGATCACCACGGCAAAATTAATGGATACGTCCATTAAGCGACAAAATTATTAATTATTTTCAAGCGCATAATCATTTTACAAAATAAGGCAAATATGTCTTGCACGACGTAATTGCTTCTTGGGCCTAAATAATGCACTGGGAACCTCTTTAAGGTTAAGGTTTGCATTCATATCCTAATTTATAATTTTGTTAAGCATGTGTATAAACTACATAATAATATAATATGTTTGTAGTGAAAGGTTTATATGGACATCCTTGGACGTACGAGCCGAACGAACGTTCACCTATTACTTTATTTAAACATAATGGGAGAACTAATCACTTGCGGTGAAATTCATTTAGACGTAGTGAATACGCATAAAACTGAGCAAACAGCCTACATTGTTGACGAACGGGTATCTTCCTCGAAGAACTCGGTTAAAGTTAGGACAGGTGCTCCTTCGTTGAACCAATATTTGACACAGGCAAATATACAGCTCACTTACTCCTTGTACTTCCAGCAAATGAATCCACATTAACGCAGAAAAAAAAAGTGTTTTGTCTATCTCGAAATCTATCGATTGTATGAAATAAAGCTTCGTCCCGAGGTACCATCCATCCATCTCGCGAGGAAATTTCATTAAGTGGAGACTTAATAAAACCGAAGCAGAAGAAATCCACCACCTGAACTATTAATCAGGAAATTGTAGGGTAGCTTAAAATATCACCTTTTCCCCCTTCTTTTCGGGGACTCCTTTCGGCACTTAAAACGGAATAGCGAATAAAAAACTAACGAAAGTTGAGAGGGTGTCTGGTATAAAATAAATTCATATTAGCGCAAGCTGTTGCGACAGTGCCGAATTAATGTAAATACTTTTGACCCAATGACTGCGCCCCGACGCTAAACCTCTCGCCTCGAGAGGGTGCCACTGTTTTAAAGAATAATCATTCTCCTGCCCCCGACGAAAAAAATCAGACTTGCAAATTCCTGATTGCACCCTTCACACTCCGTAAAGACATTAGCCTCTTACATTTGCACCGTTACGGTCCCCCCACAGTTAAAAGCCAATCCACTAAATTATTTTAAGAACTGAAAATTGTGGAAACAGTTGTACACAATTCTTCATTTGCATACAGCGCTTGTTTGCTTTTGTTCGCTTTTACTTTCGCGGTGCTCGCTGTTGACTGACGTTTTAAATCATTTACGGCGCTCGTGTGATCGGTTAGATTACTGGAGATTGAATTGGTTAGGGCAGTATAGGCTAGGCTAGACTAGATTAGGTTAGGTTTGGTTTGGTTTGGTTTGGTTAGGTTTGGTTTGGTTTGGTTAGGTTTGGTTTGGTTAGATTTAGTTAGGTTTGGTTTGGTTTGGTTAGGTTTGGTTTGGTTAGGTTTGGTTAGATTTGGTTAGGCTTGGTTTGGTTAGGTTTGGTTTGGTTAGATTTGGTTAGGTTTGGTTTGGTTAGGTTTGGTTTGGTTTGGTTTGGTTAGGTTTGGTTTGGTTAGATTTGGTTAGGTTTGGTTTGGTTTGGTTAGGTTAGGTTTGGTTTGGTTAGGTTAGGTTTGGTTTGATTAGGTTTGGTTAGAATAGAATAGGTTAGGTGCCCATTCTGTGCGGCAACGGACACAGCAGAACACATCCTAACATGTCAAAGGTGGAGAGATGCTAAGGAAATATTAGACGACAGACTAGGTCAGATAGTCACCACATGTAATATTATAATCATGATGGCGAAAAGTCCAAAACCCTGGTGAATCATACACATCAGACACGCAGTGACCAGAATGGAGTAGGACGAGAGAAAGAGACAACAGGAAGAAGTGATATAGGCCAGAAAGACAAAAGAAAAAGATAAGGAACGGGAGGGGTTTTAGTTGGTAGACTGGAAAGAGGGAAGAAAAACAACGCAACAGAACTGGGAGAGACCCCGAGGATGGAAAATTCGATGGAGGTTGTCCAAGTGGTTAGGGGGTGCTGGGACGTTGTGCCAAGAGATAGGAGATAGGAGATAGGAGATAGGAGGTAGAAGATAGAAGATAGAAGATAGAAGATAGAAGATAGAAGATAGAAGATAGAAGATAGAAGATAGAATATAGAAGATAGAAGATAGAAGATAGGAGATAGGAGATATAAGATGGAAGATAGGAAATAGGAGAGATAGGAGACATTATAGATGAGGAACATTCCGGAGGAGGAGGACAAGGAGGCAGAGGAGAGAATGAGTCATGGACTAATGCCAAGATGCCAAAAAATGTTAGGTTAGATTTGACCAAGTTACGTTTAGTTTAATTAGATTTGGCCCCGTTAGGTACAGCTTACGCCATCCAAGTAACCTCACCAGACGAAACCAGCCACTCGAGATAACCATTACTGCCCAGACCATCATATCCTGTTACTTGTCCCGAGCAATACGTTATTAAAGAAAGATAAATATTTCATGAGAGTTATATGTTAAGTTGAAACAAATTGACTAAATCTCGAAGGTGTGTGTGAGTGTAAATAATCTACTGTGAATATGTTAGGTACGCCGTGTAGATTAGGCGGTACCCGCTGCGAAGGGAAGCCGCTTAAAAATCAGTTTCACTCCGATCTCCTGGAAGATGTAGAATGATGGAGTTCGAAACAGCGGGAGCGAGACGCCCGCGGACAACGCACGGTTGCTTGATCACCGATTTCAATTGCACTTACAAACAGCATCTTTATACTTCCCAGACAGGCTCATGCATATTAGCAACGATGCCATAAACAAATGGCCTCGAGTTCTTGCGACAATTTTGCTTTATGTGGGGTGATTAACTGGCTCTGGGACGAGATAATCTTGTCTTGTACATACTTGTATTAACTAGGCGCGGGAAAATGTACATATTTTACGCTATTTGTATATTTTTATTTTTTAACGTTTGTAAATTTTGAAATCAGTTGAATACCGAGACCCAGATATAAATATATAAATAAGTATATAGTTGAAGGGTAATTATTAAGGGTGTAGATATGCATCGACTCCTTTTCAACACATTAGCTTAAATGGTGCAAGAAAAGGACGGCGCGAATTGCCGAATAATCCGCGCGGCAACGTCGAACAAGCCCAAAATATGATAAGAGATTTATTTATTTATTGGCAATATTTCGAAATTCAGTATTACTTAATTTGTGCACTCTGTCAACTACAAGAAACATTTTTAAAGTATCATTAATGAAGTAAATAGGAAATTTCTAAAATTTCACATTTTATTGTTAAGTAAAGAAATCTAGTTCGCGGAACAACGCGGAAATTGTCAAATCGCATTGCGTGTTTGTATTGATATGGCTTATGTCTTATCACCCTGAATTCTCAAGTAAGAAATAACATTCCTTTACTTTCCTAGCTCTTCTTAACCTTAAAATTCTGTCAGAAACAGATATTTTGTAAAATGTTCGGTAAGGTCTCTGTAAAAAAGCTTATACTTCTGTGTTAATTTTGTTAATCACCGCTGAGTGCCGTCACTGTCGTCTGGTCAAAAAATGGAAGTTTCCGGACTATAGCATTGGCCTTCTTCATACTTATATGTACTCCTTATTAAATCAGATTATTACCCTGCTTGGGGAATATGACTAAAATCGTTTTAAAAACTTTTCTCCTTCCCTCCTGCGAAATTACAAAAACAAGCCGTATGGTGAATGTAAAAAAGATGAGATTTCGCGACACCCCCCGATAAGATTTCCGTGATGTTTTCTTATTAATTTATTTTCCTTGTTTGGCTTTAGATTTAGAGAGTTCTAAGAGCGTAAGCTATGCATTTTGATTAGGCTACCCCACCGAGTCGGTATCATATTCATATTAGCTATTATATCTGCGGGGTAAAAATCAAAGCAGTTTTTCTTCCGTCCCGATTTCAACTCATGAATACGTTAGACACTTCCGCTAAGACCTTGTTTAACATTAGAGGGTCCTTTTCACACCCTCCTCGACGCAGAACTCATTAGTTTTACATTCAGTTCTTGAGCCCACTTTTAGAATATATTTATTTACCGTTGCCCATTACTCATTTATCATTACCCATTTACCACTACCCATTTACCACTACCCATTTACCACTAGACATTTACCACTACCCATTTACCACTAGACATTTACCACTACCCATTTACCACTACCCATTTACCACTACCCATTTACCACTACCCACTTACCACTACCCATTTACCACTACCCATTTACCACTACCCACTTACCACTACCCATTTACCACTACCCATTTACCACTACCCATTTACCACTACCCATTTACCAGTACCCATTTACCACTAGACATTTACCATTACCCATTATTAATTACCCAATTGCGCATTACGTATCACGGTTATGTTAATAAGAAACGGTTGAAAAAAGTGCGCAAGAGGCGAATTCATACGGGCGATTATGGCGATTACCGGCTATAAAGATATGACGGGTATGTTAAGTTGTTAAAATTTACATCGGTTTAGATTTGGCCGAGATAAATGTGTCTTTTCTTCCCTGACTAATTGAGTATATCCAAACCTGTAATGTACTTAACATATTCGCCGCGGCCGACATGCAGCACGAGGTCCGTATAAGAAAGGACAGTGATATTAATACACCTGTTGTAGTTTTGCTTGTTAAAATTTATCTGATGATCTACACTATCATTCATTATTACACACTTCGGCCTCGCTCCGGGCTGTCTAAACCGCTTTATAAATAAGGCCCATTTTCCAGCGCTCAGGGGAACTTAGCAGCAAGCGTAAAGATTATGTTCAACAAATTGTAGGCAATTTTGCTTAAATTTTACTTGTGTTATTCAAATGAGACTGTCGCTCGCGCAGTAGTCGACCGATGTTGGTTCACCCGCGATCTCTTTCCTACATTTATACATCACGACTTACTGAATTATTTATCAATGATATTATTTTATTTATTTTCATTTAATTTTACTTAATTTCGTTTTGTTTTTAAATATTTAAGAAGAACTTACAGTAAGAAGAATGTACAGTAAGAAGAACGTACAGTAAGAACAACGTACAGTAAGAAGAACGTACAGTAAGAACAACGTACAGTAAGAAGAACGTACAGTAAGAACAACGTACAGTAAGAAGAACGTACAGTAAGAACAACGTACAGTAAGAAGAACGTACAGTAAGAAGAACGTACAGTAAGAATAATGTAAGTAGAAGAACGCACAGTCGAAATCGAAACGTCCCAATAAAAGCGAAGATCGTAAGATCGCATATAGCGGTGATTTTATCAAAGGCATAAAATGTCCCCTAGAAAAATAATATGTAAATGTATGCATATCGGCCGAGATAAAGATAACCTATGATTAGAAGCGTATTGAGATGAGACATGAATATATGGGCTTGGGAATCGAGGGAGGGTAATGTAAATTTAAAAGGGTAAGTCGAAGGGCCTCTTGCAGATGAAGCGCGGGTTTATCGCTCTAAGAGCGTGTACAAGAAGGGCGCAATTGTTCGAATTCATCTCAATATATCCTTCATTTTTACTTTCTCGTATATGTACGAAAACATATTTATAACGTGTGCTCTCTTTTCGTTAATTCAGAGACTGTACGTGATAAAATAAATGCATATAATAAAATAAATGCAGATAATAAAATAAATGCAGATAATAAAATAAATGCAGATAATAAAATAAAGGCAGATAATAAAATAAATGCAGATAATAAAATAAATGCATATAATAAAATAAAACACACATATAAAGAGACAGTATAGTGATCATGTAAAAAAATTGATCTCAACACTTTCATGAATCTTCACATATTGAGTGAAGTGTGCAATATCGCGCTAAACATTCCCTCCTGTATTTAAATCGCTCGAGGAACGTGTAACACAGTAGGAACGAAACGTAATAATAGGAACGTTTTCTTAATGTGTCATCCTATTTAAATTTCACGTGGGCCGGACATGTGGGCATCTTAACTAAAGATAAGTGCGCTTAAACCTTTCGTTAGTGGGGCACGAGATGATTTATGCCACTGAAAAGCACAAGAAAAGGAAATTTTAATTGCGCGCGATTATGGGCGCCGAACCGCATCTAAACGATTTATCATTTCGTTTAATTGTCTCGCGTGAACTTCAGATGATTGCGCATACCACCCTTTCAAAGAAAACCCAAACTAAATCTTTTATTACTAAATCTTAGTGCTTGACCCGTGGTCGTTTCGCCGTTCTATGTACACTCGGAAAAAAATTAAATGTCCGCTTTTTGTTGGCCGCGCATATCATTGTGCTATTTTAGCCTATATTAGTACCCTGCTGTGTTTATAGATCAGGCTACGACCTTTCAGTACAAACGATATGCGCGGCCAACAAAAAACGGACTTTTAATTTTTCTCCGAGTGTACATTGCGCCAACCACCGGAATTAAGCACGCGCTAAAAGATGTTTTAAAAGCTATCCGAAATATCGAAGTTCAGAGGTGCTTCGTGGTTTGGAAGCGCGCTGATGTCAGGGTGAAATTCTAACTGGGTAAAAGTAGGGTTAAAGTAGTTTCAGGGAGATAACATTGTTCATTCGGAGATAACATAACTCAGGATGGATGTTTATATCGATGTGCACGTTTCTTGTAATTCTGATAAAACAGACTTTTTGTTGATGGGAACTGCAGGAACTTCAGGAATGTTATCATCAAAAATATAGAAGCACACAGTGGAAAATGTTCGTCAAGTCGATTCCTAACGTGACACCTTGATAACTGAGGATTCTAATTAAGCAGCGATGTGGTGGGATTCGTGGCAAACAGGAAGGTTGCGCTCGCGTATCAGGTTATAATGCGAATGCGTTCTAAGCGGCGTGTCGGGGGTTCTAGGTAGATCGATAAAGACTAATAAATCGCCAACTGAAATTACGCCCGTCCGAATTATCATATATCGTTAAATATTTATTCACTGCTACTACTAAATATCGTATCTACAACCGAATATCACATTAACTGCTAAATGGTACGTTTACCCCAAAATACCGCGTGAATCGATAAGTGTTCCACTGGTCATAGCGATAATGTTCGACCGGTGATCAAGCGGGGTCGATTTGCCCCAAGGGTAAAGGCCCGTCGGAATTTCGGACAGCACGTGCCCAACGTATATATCACGTGGCTATCCCTGCTAATGCAAATGAGCAACAAGTGGGTAAAAATCCCCCTTTTGTTTAACCCAAGAACACCTCCGCAACTGCACTGGTCGGATTGTACGCGCGAGTATTGTACATGCGAGTATTCTGAGTCTAATTTTACCGCGCACTTTCGGCGACTGCTGCGATCATCTGACTGGTAATTCAATTATTGTAACCTAACCTTTGGTCCGTTTTGTTTTGCCGGGATGATTAACACACGTCTTCGCCGTCTTGTGTTTATATTTATGTGTACTTTCGTAGACACTTGACACGATTGATACTTGCAGTTGTTTTGGCCTTGGTACTTTTGTTTGTTGTGGTTCACTTAGAAATAAACTTGAAAGGAATAAACACGTTTGTTTCGGTGTCGATTACCAGAAATTTTGGTTTTCGCGAGTTTGGAACACTTTTGGTCACAAGTTGGTGACGTTAGATTGAGAGCACTGTTCGGCGTACGATTTGGATGGAGTTTGGAAACTCAAGAATTTTCGGTTGTCCTTTCATGAAATTTTTGTTACCCTTTTGAGAAATTTTGGTTGCCCTTTCAAAACGTTTTCACCGTCGTTCTGGTTACCCTTTCGATACATTTTAGATGAAATTTGAAAACAGTTTTGATATAGTTTGTACACTATTCGACATAGTTTATGCACTATTTGATGTGGTTTGAACACTATTTTACATACTTAAGACACCATTTTATATAAATTTGGACACCATCTGATATAATTTCGACACCATCTGATATAATTTCGACACCATTTGATATAATTTCGACACCATTTGATATACTTTCGACACCATTTGATGTACTTTGGACACCATTTGATATACTTTCGACACCATTTGATATACTTTCGACACCATTTGATGTACTTTGGACACCATTTGATATACTTTGGACACCGTTTGACTTGCCGTTTAGGTTGCACTTTCGCATCCGCGGTTTTCTGGGTTTCACAATGGTTATCCAAAGAGATTTGACCGCGCGTAATCCTCAAGATATCGTTCGAACACCTCGAATATGTACTTCTAATGACTGGAGTAATTCGAGTACTTGCAGAAGACCGAAGCAATTGGGGTACAACGAGTACTTCGGGATCTAGGTCGTGTCCGTAGTCTAGATCGTGGCCGTAGTCTAAAGCGTGGTAGAAGTCTAGATTGTGGTTGAAGTCTAGATCGTGGTCGAAGTCTAGACGTGGTAGAAGTTTAGATCGTAGACAAAGTCTAGATCGTGGTCGAAGTCTAGATCGTGGTCGAAGTCTAGATCGTGGCCGAAGTCTAGATCGTGGTCGAAGTCTAGAACGTGCCCGAAGTCTAGATCGTGGCCGAAGTCTAGATCGTGGTCGAAGTCTAGAACGTGCCCGAAGTCTAGATCATGGCCGAAGTCTAGATCGCGGTCGAAGTCTAGATCGTGCCCGAAGTCTAGATCGTAGTCGATGTCTAGATTGTGGCCGTAGACTACATCGTGGCCGAAGTCTAGATCATGGTCGACGTCTAGATCGAGGTCGTAGTCTAAATCGTGGCCGAAGTTTAGATCGTGCATGGTGGAAGTCTAGGCCACTGTGCGTGGCCAAGACAAACCGCGGCCGAGGGGATGACACCAGAGGAACGGACCCAAACTCACCGGTAGTACGGGAAGGCTTGGGGCATGTGGAGGTCCATGGGGGCGGCCGGGTGGTGAGCGGCCCCGTAGCCGTGGTGGTCGCCGGTCTGCATCATGGAGCCGGCGGCGGCCGCGGCCGCTGCTGCGGCCGCCGTGTGGTGGTGGCCCAAGACTGCCGCCCAGGGCGAGGAAGCGAAGCCGCCCGGATGATCCAGCTCGAAGGCGCGAGTCACACTAGTCTGCATCAAGTGAGCACTTTCACACCTCACACGGCGTCATACTCGATACTCGCGGGAACACATGCAAAGGCGAGCGTGGACACTCGGCCATTGATCGCGTGTTGGTGAATGACTGAAAGAGTTACAAGAGGCGGAGTCGCAGCCGTGTGCCGGGTGCGTGTCCCGGGGTCACGTGACGCAGCGGGCGGCTCTTGCGGCGCAAGGCCCTACCCAAAGCTGCGGCGCGATGCTGCTCCACTCCCACTCGAGGCGGCACCATGCACCAGACTCCAAATCCGAACGGACTCACCTGTGCTGCACTGCTCTGGTCTTCTCTGCCCTGAAAGGTTACGCGTATGTTCTACTGCGATCGCGACCGCGACCGCACGACCGCAGGACCGCAGACCTGCTGCGGCCGTAGAGCTTCTCCTCTCGCTTACTGCTACTCTCATCTGTTGTGTTCTCTTCTCTTCTCCTCTTATCTCTTCCTTATTCCTATTTTCCCACAATCTCTTCTCTATTCCCTGTTCTCTTCACTTCTCTTCTTCTTCTTTCTCTCTACTTCTTTCTCCCTTCTTCTTTCTCTCTTCTTCTTTCTCTCTTCTACTTTCTCTCTTCTTCTTTCTCTCTTCTTCTTTCTCTCTTCTGCTTCCCTAATCTCTTCTTCGGCTCTCTTCTGCTCTACTCCTTTCCTCTTCTCTACTCTGCTCTCATCACTTTCCTTCTTTCTTTTCTCCCTTCCGTACTTTCTTCTGCATATTTCTCTACAACCCTAATCTGTTGCCCAGAGAACTTAACTCTACAGGACTTGAGTCTTCATCTAAATCTAAATCATCACCTAAGTCTTCGCGATCCAAATCTTTGAATGTTCCGAAAATCGAATGAAAAGTACCAAATCCTCCCTTTCCAAAGATTGTACTCATCCCCAATACTCCCTCCACCATCCTTCCAAAGTTCCTCAAGGAAAACAAGGGCGGAACGTCTATTTACAATATCTACACAACCAATACCGAATACAGTCTAGATCAACGCTGATTTAGAACCTGTGGTTCGCATATAGGACAAACCTAGGAACCTAGTTTGCGGTTATCATCCCTTACCTCGTGGGTACATATCTGGGTCTTGGATCTATTCAACGAAAGCCCTCTGACCAAAATCCATTCCTGGACAAAGTCCTCCACAGTCGGCGCCGTTGACTTGCTCTTCTGGAACCAATGCGCTCAACAGGCGCCCTTTATATAAGAATCATCTAAGGTCCATATCTAGTAGTGTTACCACTAATTTTGCGGTCAATGACAATAAGTCTGTCGGATCTCTTCAGGATCTAACTCTTCAAGGCCTAACTCCTCCGGATGTAATTCTTAAAGACCAAACTCTACACGATCTCAAATCCAAAGATTTTGCAACCCAATCAATTTGATTATCTCGGCAACCTTCGTTCCGAATGGCAAGAAAGTTTTAAGAAAACACGTTCGTCCTTGAGCGGGAAGGATGTTAATCCACAAGCCTATTTCATAAAGATTTTTATTAAAAACTACTTTCCAGCGCAACAATCGAATTTCGTAGTTGGACACTAGGAAGCATCCGGTGGCGGGCACGTCCCTGTTTAGCATGCGGGTCCCGAACTCACTTCTACGCAACTGGCCTACAGAATATTCATGCATACACACACATCCTCATCCTCCTCACACACACACACATCCGCATCCACATCCACATTCACTAGGTATGGAATGAACATAGCGCAGCATACAGGACGGCGAGCACGATGTCGAACGCCAGGCGCATGTTAACACGCTACGTGCGGAGACGGCGGCGGTGGCCGTGGCGGTGGCGGCGGCGGCGTTGGAGGCCGAAGCGACGCAACACCACCCCTCGCTTACATTTGGCTAGCATAACATCGGCCTGGTCACTTCGCCGTTCGTCACGAATTTACCCCGTTCACCTGTTGCACCGTCAAGCCTCCCCATCATTACGCCCTCAATGAGGGGCGCATCTACAGGGTAGTAACTCTTCAACTATTAGTATTCCATTTATTCCCAATATTTCCTTCCACTGCAACTATTCATAGAAGTTGTATTCTATACTATGACCGTCACACCTTGTAACTAAAGACAAAATAACGCCAAGGCCCCAGTCGTCGCTCGCCCCGTTTTTCTCTATGTGTTCTCTGTATGCGTGGACATGTATGCAATGGATGTAACAACGTACCACGGTAAGAATATTCATTCTCCTGATAAGCATACGTTCTGCAACTTTCCTTGCCCATTATCCCACACATCATGCTCAAAGCCCTCTTGTGCAGCACAAAAATCGACACCAAAACCTCGGACGATCCCCACACCTGGATCTCAGACCGTTGAACCGTCAACAGTCGTTACCTCCTCATAGCAGTTCACGCGGCATACCGCAAATTTTACGAGTACACTAGTTGGCAACATTGAGTTTGTGTCAGTTCAAAACTAATTTCAAAAGCTCATTAATCTGTCTCTTATGATAATTTCAAAGACTTGAAAGAATGGGTAATACTGAATGCCACAAATTTCTATGGTTTTTTCCATGGAATATTTAGAAAGGTTAAGTTCGTTTGTTTGTATGTATTCCTGCAGAAACTTGTAGTCACCTTATATTCTGAAATAATTTGATGTTTGTACTCCAATTTTCGGATATAGACAATATGTGTGGTTTTATTTTTGAGTTCATAATGTTATGCTCTGATCTGTTTTGCATTGTAGTGAGACGCTGAACATTGATCATTACATTCACAGTAATCACCGTTTCATCACTCACAAGTGGAGAAGAGAGAGATACTATACAATAATATACCATAAAGCATAATATAATAAATCCATATTTGGGTGCGCCAGCTGACAATTTCCTAGTCATCTGCCGAGGTACTCCTCCAGAGAGTAGTCAGCCCTTTCAATGAGAAATCGCTTCAGCTCCCTACGGAATGCGTTACCAGTTTTGGCCTTTAGCTTCCTCCATAGATAATTGTAAACCTGAACAGTATGGTAAAGTACAATTTTTTGTACTCGTGATAGCTGCGTTTTTGGTAGCAACAGTACATCCTTGTGCCGCGTGTCGTGGCTGTGCTCTCTCGTGGTTTCTTCGAATAAGGAGTTGTTCCGTTTAAGAAACAGGCAGCTCTCCGTGATGTATATTGACGGTAAGGTAAATATTCTGTGGTCACTGAAGTGCCCTCTACACGAATCTCTGGTTTGTATTTTCAAAATTGATCTAACGCATCTCTTTTGTAGGAGGAGACCCTTCAAGCTTTTGAGAAAGTCTTTTCTGTTCATACTCCTTAGGTCGTATGGCAGACTGGTGTATACCTTGAGTATTTGATGGTGAACATTGTCCTACACTCTCATAAAAAAATTCTTGATTGTTTCTTACAAAGACACAGCACTCATACACGTACATACCGTACAACGTAAGGACATTGTTTTCGACAAAATCAGGCCTGCAGGATACTCTTCTTTTCAGATTAAACATGGCCCGAAGGCAGCGTTTTTGTAGTATAAAAATTCTGGAGACGTCTACAGAGTTCCCCAAGAAACCAAGCTGTATCTGAGAATAGGATATATACGAGGGTCGTTTGAAAAGTCCGTGCAAAGTCAGAATGATGGCACTACTGGCGCGTATCGAGGTTATGTTTAGTTAGTAGCATCTCTAGGAAGAATACACATCAAGTTTCGGCCAGATCGGTCTATTTCTTTGTGTTTGGCATTTGTTTGAATCGAGGAACTCGAGCGATTTTTAAAAAATGGACATGTGGTGATTAAACATTACTTTAAGAAAGGCAAACCGCCTCAGGAAACTAAAGAGAAGCTTAATAAACATTATGGTGACCCAGCACCTTCGATTTGAACAGTTTATAAGTGATTTCAAAATTTTCGGAGTAGCCATATGGTCACAAGTGTCGCTGTGACGTTTTGGACGCCCTGTTGAGATGACTACTCCAGAAATCATTGATAAAATCCATGACATGGTGATGGATGACAGAAGAGTGAAGGTGCATGAGATTGCTAGTGCTGTGGGCATCTCGAATGAACGGGTACATAATATTTTGCATCAACATTTAGACATGACAAAGCTATCCGCAAGATAGGTGCCGCGATTGCTCACGCTTTACCAAAAACGAAATCGTGTGAAGTGTTGCAAGGACGGTTTGCAGCTGTTCCAGAAGAATCCGCAGGACTTTAAGCGTCCTTTCGTCACTGTGGATGAAACATTAATACATCACTACATTCCTGAGACCAAAGAACAATCTAAACAATGGGTTACCAATTGGGAATCTGCGCCAAAAAAGACGAAGACCGTTCCTTTGGCCGGAAAGATTATGGCGACTGTTTTTTGGGATTCGCAAGGAATAATCCTCATCGACTATCTGGAAAAGGGTAAAACTATTACAGGTGCATATTATTCATCGTTATTGGACCGTTTGAAAACAAGCTGCAAGAAAAACGTCCACGATTGGCCCACAAAAAAGTCCTTTTCCATCACGACAACACACCAGCTCACGCCTCAGCAGTTTTAGTCGCAAAATTAATGGAAATAGGGTTCCAACTCGTTTCACATCCCCCCTATTCTTCAGACTTGGCTCCCTTGGATTACTATTTATTCCCCAATTTGAAGATATGACTGGCGGGAAAAAGATTTCATTCAAACGAGGAGGCGATTGGTGAAACAATTGGCTATGTTTCAGACTTGGACAAATCCTATTATTCGGAAGGGATCAACAAACTAGAGCAGCGTTGGATGAAGTGTATAAGCCTAAAAGGAGACTATGTCCAAAAATGAAAAAGGTTTACCCCAAACAATTAAGTAGTTTTTATTTTTGCACGAACTTTTCAAATGACCCTCGTACAAGCCGGCGAAGTACGTTGACGTCAGATTTGCCCGTCGCGACAGACTACTTGCCGCCTAGAAAAATCGCTTTGTGGGCAAAACAAGCGACGCACATTGGTTCGAAACGCCTCAAAACCTGGCCAAAATTATTTAACACGTTTTAATTGTTTCTTAACGATTCATATGTTGATTTATACTTATGGTTTTAAAATTTATGTATTATTAATAAGAATAATGCACATACACTCTTTGCGTCCCCGCGGCTATATCACCGGCTTTATACTGTTCATTTTACTATGTTTTCTTTGTAATATTTACTTTCCGCAAGAAGGGCAACGAGGTTTAAAATAATAAATCTGTAACCTCTCTTGTACAACCCACGGATCAAGGAGTGATAGAGTGGGTGAAGAGACGACATCGCAGGAAGTATATTAGCTTGATTTTAGAAAAAACTGAAGAAGGCTGTACCCTTTTGCAAGCTGTAAAATCCGTTAACATCAAAGATGCAATTTACATAATAGCAGAATCATGGAATGACATAAAACCTGTCACATTACAAAAATCTTGGAGAAAGGTTTGACCGGAAGTGATGATAGGGGGTGATAAAGAAATTGGAAATGGGCAAGACACAG
>JAWQRP010000648.1:0-25276 GCA_033557875.1 Quadriops clusia
CTTTCGTTGCAGTTCGAACGATCGTTCGAACGGCAGCTTCAGATCGTTCGAACGTGACGTCACCAACGAGCGCTCGTACGCAACGAGTGGTTTGAAAATTGGGCCCCTAGTAGTTGACAGTAACTGCCGCAAACATTATCGCCGTGTAAACGACCCTTTATACCTCAAATAATCAATGTGTCGTAATGGCGCCCCCTCCAGCAACGCGTGGAACTAAGTGACACAAAACTACAATCTCATCGCCTTCTGATCGTTCTTTTGATTATGAAGGTTAAGTTCGCAAAGGTTTTGTTGCGTTCAATCGTAAATACATTTATGAGGTACACAACAAACAAAGAATTTCTTCTTAACTTAATCTTCCTCATTAATCGATGCTTTCTTCTGGCATAGGTGAGTCTTACATTAAAATGGCCGACAATTCTGGAGATGTCCATATAAATAAGGAATGCATCGCTGCAGTAATTAAAGAAGAAATAGATATCGAAGAATTTGATGCGAAACAACTGAAATTAGAAATCGAGTCGAACATGAAATATTCGTGTCCAGTTTGCGAAGAATTATTTCAATTCGAGGCAGAAGTTGGAAGGCATATCGCTGTATATCATAAGAAGTATGCCAATCAGCAAGAAATAAAAGTGGAAAGCAGTAATTTGGATATTCATCAACCTGATCGTAGCAATGAACTTCAATCTTCTAATCCGCACCAGCAACCGGTGTCGTGTACAATTTGTGAAAAGTCATTCGCTACAAAAGATAGTTTGATAATCCATTTACGGCAACATCCTGGTAAAAAACTGTTTTCGTGTACAATTTGTGAGAAGTCATTCACTGGGAAAACTAATTTGAAACTGCATTTACGTCAACATACAGGTGAAAAACCGTTTTCTTGCACAATTTGTCAGAAGTCATTCACTAGAAAAGATAATTTAACAATCCATTTACGCTATCATACTGGTGAAAAACCGTTTTCATGTACGAGTTGTGACAAGTCGTTTGCTGATCGATCTACTTTAAACCAACATTTAAAGGTTCATAGCAAACAAAAACCGGTCACGTGTACAATTTGTGAGAAGTCATTCATTCACCAACGTTGGTTGAAAGTTCATTTACGTCAGCATACGGGTGAAAAACCGTTTTCGTGTACAATTTGTGACAAATCATACGCTAGAAAAGATAATTTGATAATCCATTTACGTCATCATACTGGTGAAAAACCGTTTTTGTGTACAATTTGCGAGAAGTCATTCTCTTGTAAAAGCATGTTGATAGTTCATTTACGTCAACATGCAGGTGAAAAACCGTTTTCCTGTACAATTTGTGAGAAATCGTTCACTTCAAAAGGTAATTTGACAATCCATTTACGTAATCATGCTGGCGAAAAACCGTTTTCGTGTACAATTTGTGAGAAGTCATTCTATGGAAAAAGTGCGTTGAAAGTTCATATGCGTCAACATACAGGTGAAAAGCGGTTTTCGTGTACAATTTGTGAGAAGTCATTCGCTATAAAAGATAGTTTGACAATCCATTTACGTCATCATACTGATGAAAAACCGTTTTCGTGTACATTTTGTGAGAAGTCATTTTATGAACAAAGGAGGTTGAAAGTTCATTTACTTCAACATTCAGATGAAAAACCTTTTTCGTGCACAAGTTGTGAGAAGTCTTTCTTTAGAAAAAATGATTTGCAAGTTCATTTTCGACAACATACAGGTGAAAAAACGTTTTCTTGTACAATTTGTGAGAAGTCATACACTACAAAACGAAATTTGACATTCCATTTACGTCATCATACTGATGAAAACCCGTTTTCATGTTCAATTTGTAAGAAGTCATTCTTTAGAAAAAATGATTTAAAAGTCCATTTACTTCAACATACAGGTGAAAAACTCTTTTCGTGCACAATTTGTGAGAAGTCATATACTACTCGATCTGCTTTAAATAAACATTTAATTATTCATAGTAATCAGAAACCGTTATAGTGAACAATTTGTAAGAAGGCATTCTCTAGCAAAAGGGTGTTGAAAGATCATTTATGCCGACATCCAAATGAAAACCCCTTCCCGCGCACAATTTGTGAGAAATCATTCGCTTATCGATCTACTTTAAATAAACATTTAATTATTCATAGCAAACCGTTCTAGTGAATAATTTGTGAGAAGTCATTCTCTACAAAAGATTGGTTGAAAGTCCACTTACTTCAATATTCAAATGAAAATCCACTTTGGTTTCATCACCAGCACCAGCAAAACTATTTACTCAAGGTTAATAAACGGGGATAATAAGAAATTTTGTAATTTTAGATAAGAGTAGTTGTTAATCTAACTTAATAGTTTTTAGTACATTATTCAGTATTGTTAAACACTATGTTTATTACCCAGTATTATGTAATTTCATTATGAATATTAAATTGTAATGTTATAGATATTTAAAAGGCTAATAATGCCAGAAGAACCGTTTAATTTTTAACGACTAAAGCGGTTAACTCCTGGTATAAGAAAGGACCGTGAATCCCTGAATATGAAATTTAATATCTGTAATAAATTTGTTTAATCATGATTAGTATATTTTATATGGTTTATGAAAACAAATTATTTTAGAATTATTCTATGTATTAAATACATTTAATAGGAAAATGCAGTCTTAATACACTTGTTATAATAACCAAATAATTATATGCCCATGTAACATCCCAGCTTGCACTGAATGTTTCTGTTTACGTTTCTTTTGTGCGAGTTTAAAGTAACGGCGGATACGTAATTAATTGTTGTAAAAGTTACGCAACCTTTACGTATTATAATCATTTAATTGGTGAATTCGTAAATGAAGTGAATCTGTGGCATATCTAAATTGTATTTTGTCATGTAAATGTAACGTGAATAGTTACGAATTATTGAGTTAGTTCTGTAACGTTCATTGAAGTTGGCAACACGGGTTTGGGGGTTTGGTAACCCTAGATTAACGACCACTAGATTTTATTGGCGGTTGTGGTTTGTGTTCGTGCAGCTCGTCAACGACAGTTTTGTTCGACCGCGGCACGTCTTTGTAGTTTATCTGGATTTCATTCAACAGGCTTTCAATAATCGGCAATGTCGGTAAGTACACTGAAAATAATTTTAACAAGCAAGTTTGTTCAGCTAACAAATAAATGCATGTTACTCGTTTTTGAATTGGCATAATAAATAAAGTGTTGATTCGAAGGTAGGTAATTTATTATTATCATATTTACTCTACTATTTACTTATTTTATGAGACGCGGACATTTTCGTGTTTCATGGTGCGGCTTATTTTTCGAAGTCGTATAATTTCTAACCTACAAATCTACATTTTTGAGCTGATAATGGGAATGAAACAATATATTCATTGCATTATTTTATTATTATAGATGATGTACATCGTGTGAAGTATTTTCAAGAATAACCCACAGTATTTACCCCAAATGCTAGGGTTAAAACTAAGAATAAAAAATATTGGAAACCAAGCATAACTGAAGCGTGCGAGGGTTTGGTACAGATAATAAAAGTAAGTTTTATCGCTTAAATAGTAAACTATCGTAGCATATCTTTTGTAACAATAAGATAATAGAGTGTTCATTAGACACGAGCTTTTTTTAACATTTCAAAGGGACCAAATAAATTTAAGAATGGTAATTATTTTAAGACAAAATGGGCACATATTTCCAATAACAAATATTATCCAGGATTAATTGTAATTATATGTCATGACGACTTCTCACCAGTCGGATGTATCAGTAGGAACAAAGCTATTAATGACTCTTGATTGTGAGAATATTTTCTTTGTTTTAAAAAGATTAGTCACTCGTTCGTATTGTACTCATAGGAGAGCCTTTGAAATAGAACAGCAAAAAATGTGTACCTTTATTACTTTAAATCATTCCGAATTAGTCGATAAAATCCCAAAGAAACAAATAATTGGTGGTAAAGGGCAGCTGTTTGTAGTATTATAATTGTAAAAAGTTAAGTTAAGATAATTATATATATACAACATGTAATACTATGTATAATGATAATAATATGTAATAAATATAATAAAAACAAACCCTATTTTAATTGTGATAAATTTTGTATGTTTCAATACAATTATTTAGTTAGTTCCTTAAGAAGGCATATCAGTAAATATCACCATTGTTTTGTTCAAAATTATACTAGTAGAAATAATTCATTTGATCCGTTACATTTTGAAAGCGTATTATTTTTGAAGAAAATAATAGGTTTTCACAACGTAACTAATATAACTTATAATCAATTATTTCTAGTAGTGTAATTTTGTACAAAACAATGGTGATTTGTGGGTAAAGCAATGATTATTAATGAATAAGGTAAGTACAAATGATTATTGTTGTAATGAATAAAATAATTTCAGTTGTAAAGTGCTGTACATTGATTCAATATATTAATATAACACAATTAAAGAAATCTGCAGATTCAGTGAATGACGATTCGTTTTTATTTAATATTGAATGTTCATCAATTTAATGTTCATTTTTGATATTAAATTGACATTCTTGAATGTTAAATCAACAAATAAGTGTTAACAAATATTATATGTTCAAAACAATGCATATTGTGGTTTGCTCGCCGGTATCCGATAATATTTGTACATTCAACAAATAATTTGTTGGCTGAACGAATTATTTTTCTAGGTGTAGCTACAAATACATATAGCGAAAACTAAACGTTTGTAAATAAGTTCATATTTTTCTACTATAATAGATCGATTATCCAAATAATGTATTTATCCGAACTACCCTTGGTCGTAATTAATAATGCTGTAATATAACCACATAAAATATGAACATATTATGTTATAACTATAACCTACTATATTTATGTTCATAAGTACATATCATTCAACAAGAAAGATTATTTTTATCAAGTTCAAACGGTTTACTACTGATATTACAATAATAGCATCACACGTACAACATTCATGGTCATATTGTTTAACATAATATACATACAGCAATAGCGCAATGACAGTTTTCTTACCAATTCTGACGTGGTTATCTATTTGCGCGGTTTTATCGGTTCAAGAACAAGATTGGTGGCAACATGCGGTGGTATACCAGATTTACCCGCGATCCTTCAAAGACAGCGACAACGATGGTAAAGGAGACCTGAAAGGAATTATTGAGAAATTAGATCATTTAAAAGAAGCTGGTGTCACTGCTGCTTGGTTATCCCCAATTTATCCATCTCCTCAAGTGGATGCCGGGTATGACATCAGTAACTTCACGGATATAGATCCTGATTATGGGACCGTTAAGGATTTCGGCGAATTAATCGCAAAGGCCAAAAAATTGGGGTTGAAGGTCTTATTGGATTTTGTGCCCAATCATTCCAGTGACAAACATGTTTGGTTCAAAAAGTCGGAGGCGCGCGAAGTGGGCTTTGAGGATTATTACGTTTGGAAGGATGCTGGTCCTAATGGTGGGCCACCGAACAATTGGGTGAGTTTCTTCGTTTTGAACAAACTTAAAGTTTCCCAATAGCTCATGTGTTACACTTGCAGATTAGTTCTTTTAAATATTCCTCTTGGGAGTGGAGTGATATCCGGAAGCAGTACTATTACCACAAATACGCCATCCAGCAACCTGACTTAAACTACAGAAATCCTAAGGTGGTGCAAGAAATGAAGGACGTTCTTAAATTTTGGCTGAGAAGAGGGGTGGATGGTTTCCGAGTAGACGCAATTCCGCATTTATTCGAAGACGACCGGTTTCTGGATGAACCTTTATCAGGAAAGTTTGGGGTTAAACCGTGGGAGCCTAAGTATCTTAATCATATTTATACAAGAGACATGAATGAGACTTTCGATATGGTTTATCAGTTCAGAGAAGTGTTGGATGAGTACACTAGGGAGAACGGAGGCGCCACAAGAATTTTGATGACTGAAGCTTATTCTTCTTTGGAGGATATTAGGCGGTATTGCGGAGATGACAAAAGACTAGGGGCTCATTTCTCCTTCAATTTCCTTTTAATAAACAAGGTTAGTCGAAGTTCTACTGCGCAGGATTTCGTTGATGAGATTCAGAAATGGTTCGATGGTATTCCTGAAAATTGCACGGCTAATTGGGTGGTAAGTTATTTAAGCATTCATCTATTATATCTTAAGTAGAAACATTTCTCTGAGTCTACAGTTAGGAAACCATGACCAACACAGGGTGGCCACCAGGTACGGGTCGGAGAATGTGGATGGATTGAATATGTTGATGGCCATGTTGCCGGGGGTAGGGGTGACCTATAATGGAGAAGAAATCGGAATGGAGGATGGCGAGGTTAGTTTCGAGGAAGGCAAAGACTCCAAGGCTTGCAATGGTCCTCCTGAGGATTTCAACAAAACTAGCAGAGATTTCGAAAGGACGCCGTTCCATTGGGATGATTCAATAAACGCTGGTTTCAACTATGGGGCCAAACCTTGGCTCCCAGTTAGCTGCAAATACCTCACCAATAACTTAGCAGCGCAGAAGAAGGAAGGAGTAAGGAGCCATTTCCAAGTGTACCAAGATTTGATGAAATTACGCAAAACTGAATTTTTGGCTGGGGGATCTTTTGATATTAAAGCTCTCGCGAAAGAGGTTATTGGAATTTATCGAAAAGCTGAGGGTAAACCTGGACTTGTTTATTTATTTAACAAAGGGGCCAACAGTGAAACGATTGACCTTAGAGGGAAGTTTGGGAATAATTCACTGAAAATAAAAATTGTTTCCGTTGGTTCTGGGAGGAACCGAGGGGATGTGGTTTCTTCAACGAACGTCAGAGTAGATCCACATGAAGCTTTTATTGGTGTCGAATTGTTGAACTAAACATAAATAAATTAATTCATAATAAATCCAGAGAAGAATTTCTTATTTTACTTATTTCCTGAAGAAGTTTTAGCCTAAATTTGGAGTATTAACAAAAAATTATTACTCCAAATATAATGTACGTATGTGATTTAGTAATAATGAGGATTGTAGGGATCGGTAGCTATTACCATCAGCCCTAGTGTTCATCTAATATTTATGAGTTTTAAAGGGTTAAAACGACGCTATTGGTTGATTGGGAAATCGATCAGTGACCACTCGGACGCAAACGCGGTCGAGGGGTGGTTAGGGGTGGCGAATGTGCAGAAGGCCGTTTGGGCTTGAGGGATTTCTAAGGAAGAGGACAGCGGCCAGACCGGACATGAATAATGCATACCGCAGATGTGGAATACGTGTAACCTCGACCTAAGCGCCCCTCCACCACTGGCTAGCTTACCCCTTACTAACCCTTAGTAACGTGCAGCACGTATTACAACTAAAGACACCCTCGTAGCCTCGCATACTTAGACGCGCTGAAAAATGCCTCCTTTGGCACGTGCTGAAATGTCTCTGCCTGGAACGAGGGTTGTTTAGGTAATAAAACAACTCAAAATTTCTACGTGGATTTTTTTCAAATGCGAGAGGCGCTAACAAGCGTTAAAACTAATTCGGGGGATGAAGTAAACGGTGGAAACGATTTAGAGAAATTTTGGCGAACTACCTCGGAACTGGTTTCCTTTTTTATTTGTTTGCGCGGGGCTTTAGAGTGGAGGTTAAGGTTCAATTCCGAGCACATTCTGGTTTGATTAGGAGCATAGCGTGTAATACGAGCTGTCGACCCTTCCGAAGAAGGTCCGCTCGTTCCCAGCTGTCCGATGTCGCCTCTGACGGATCCGATCTAAATTAGTTAAATTTGCATCAAATGTTTCGCAACATTATGTGACCAGCTTGCAAGACCTTAGTCGGATTGTTCGCCGGTAATAAATATGCATCAACTTGTTAATTTAACAATTATCATCCGGAATGGTGCTCCTAATCAAATTTTCCAAACACACCTTTTCCCTAAGAAGTATTTGCACTTATAATTGAGCACCAACTATTACTACTACTACTATTACTACTTATTGCCCCACCAGTCCCTTGCTCTCTTTGTTTCTTTCTCTGTGTCTCTCTCCCTCTGGTATACTATCACTCAGGATTTGGTTATTCATTGCAAAGCTTTCCTTCTCATACTTACGCGCATATGTTCGAATGTAGTAAGAACAAGTATTTATAAATAATCGTATTACCAATTTTTTGATATCATAACTATTTAGTTATTATTAATGTGATTTCTTGTTCCCTTTCTTTTTAATATTGATTATTTTTCTTTTTTCTTGGAATTAAGGAACACAAATCAATAAACTTTCATGACGTTTCGTTAATCTTTATTAACTTCTTAGCGACTGCAACATAAATTAGGCAATACAAATTTCATTAGTAAACGTTAACACGTGTCTTTGTCAATATTTCAAATTAAAAAATATACATAAAAGGAGAGTCACAAACAATCAAGTTACAAAGAAAACATTTCCATACAATAATTCTACAACAACTTACATTTATTTAATTTTACACGTTCTCTTCTGAGGTCTGGTCCAATTTTACTGGATATTTTTTGCGATCTCACTTCTATGAAGAAATGGTAGTAGCCACTCAGAAAAGGTGCGCGTTTACATCAAATTATAAAATACTTATTAAAAATGACAATATCCATCCATCAGCTTCACCACCTAACCACTCCAAACACAAAACCTAAATTCTTTCATTATTAAAATTGTTTATCACCTTATCATATACATTAGTCAATTGCTCAATATCCCTCCTATCATTTATTGATTCGCCTTCCTTCTTAATGTATATCATTTCTTTTATAAATCTATTTTTAAAATTTTTTTCCTTATCAATTATTTTGTAATTAGAGAATCCAAACCAATGTCCTGTTTCGTAGCTGTCTTTTACCAGAACACTTGCATTTATATTGTTCTTAAAAATGCTCTTTCTGTGTTCTTCCATTCATTTGCCAATATATCTTTTAGTTTGCCCTATATACAGTCCCTCGCATCCATTACATGGGATTGAATAAATTGTGTGGGTAGTGTTTTCTATTGGTGTTTTGACTTTTAATTTGGTGTATAAATATTTTAAGCTGTTAATGTATTTATGTGCGACGTCTATGTTGTATTGCTTGAATATATTTTCTGTTCTTTCCGAAAATTTTCTCATATATGGTAGAGCTATATATTTTTTTGTTTATTGCTGTTGGGTTTGTGTATATTTCTCATTATCATTCACATTATCATTGCCACTCCTCTCCAATGTGATTATACGTCTTTCCATGATTCTGTTTATAAAGTTTATATGATAATTATTTTCCTGAAGAATGTCTCTAACTTTATTCAACTGAATTTGTCTTTTATTTGGGTTTGTTAGTTTTACTGCACGATCTGTAAGTGCAATTATTACACTTTTCTTATATTTAATAGGCTGTTCTGAGTAATAATTCAAATATCTTCCTGAAGATTGTTCTTTCCTATACCATTCTATTTCTATATGGTTATTTATTCGTTTTAGACTCATATCGAGATATTTGAGGCAACATTCTTTTTCCAATTCAATTGTAAACTTAATTTTTTCATTGGCAAAATATTGAGCAACACACTAACAGAAATAAAGAAGATTTCATGAATGTCAGAGATTGCATATGCAATGATTCATACTGCTAAAATGGTAATCAATTTTATGCTCAGATCAAAGGGCTTACCCATGGGTGCACCACTTTCTGCAGTATTGGCTAATCTTGTCATGGAGATGATTGAATATGAGGTGATAGAGCGAAATGGTTTTCATGGTTTGACGTATAAAAGATATGTTGATGACATATTCGCGAAAGTAGATAAGGATCAAACTAAAATGTTGTTGAGGTCATTCAATGAATATGATGAAAAAATTAAGTTTACAATTGAATTGGAAAAATAATGTTTCCTCAATTATCACGATATGAGTCTAAAACGAATAAATAACCATATAGAAATAGAATGGTATAGGAAAGAACCATTTTTAGGAAGATATTTGAATTATTACTCGGAACAGCCTATTAAATATAAGAAAAAAGTAATAATTGCATTTATAGATCGTGCAGTAAAACTAACAAACCCAAATAAAAGACAATTTCAGTTGAATAAAGTTAGAGACATTTTTCAACAAAATAATTATCCTATAAACTTTATAAACAGAATCATGGAAAGACGCATAATCACATTGTAGAGGAGTGACAATGATAATGTGAACGATAATGAGAAATATATACAAACCCAACAGCACAAACAAAAAAATATATAGCTCTACTATATATGAGAAAATTTTCGGAAAGAACAGAAAATATACTCAAGCAATACAACATAGACGTCGCACATAAAAACACTAACAGCTTAAAATATTTATACACCAAATTAAAACCAAAAACACCAATAGAAAACACTACCCACACAATTTATTTAATCCTATGTAATGAATGCGAGAGACTGTATATAGGGCAAACTAAAAGATATATTGGCAAAAGAATGGAAGAACACAGAAAGAGCATTTTTAAGAAGAATATAAATACAACTGCTCTGGTTAAAGACAGCTACGAAACAGGACATTGGTTTGGATTCCCTAATTACAAAATAATTGATAAGAAAAAAAATTTTAAAAATAGATTAATAAAGGAAATGATATACATTAAGAAGGAAGGCGAATCAATAAATGATAGGAGGGATATTGAGCAATTGACTAATGTATATGATAAGGTGACAAACAATTTGAATAATGAAAGAATTTAGGTTTTGTGTTTAGAGTGGTTAGGTGGTGAAGCTGATGGATGGATGTTGTCATTTTTAGGAAGTATTTTATAATTTGATGTAAACACGTACCTTTTCTGAGTGGGTACTCCCATTTCTTTATAGAAGTGAAATTGCAATAGCCATATCCAGTAAAATTGGACCAGACCTCATTATTAATATTATTATTATTATTATTAATTGAATATAGAGTATATATACTCTATATTCAATTATGCTAATTGTAACTATTATTATTATACTAATTGTACATGTACGTAAAACCATTAAATGTACGTATTACGTTCATCTATTTTAATCATCTCATTTCGTTGAGTTTGTGCATATTTGATTGAATAGCTTTACACCATATTAACATGATCTACTAATGCTTTTTGCATGTCATTCTTGATTTACGACCAACCAGTATTTTATTCTAATAATGTATTTTTATTGTGGGACTTAATGCTAATAAACCGTAAAATTGTCGTCACTTCAAGTTGGTAACCTTGTTTGAGAGATCAATATTATAAATTAATAATAATTAACTGGGTAATTAATAAAAATTTTTATAATGTATTTTCGTAGATAGTCAGTCAAGGCAAAGGCAATAATTCAGACCCAGGTATCTCTTACAACTCGACTCGAATATGATATGCTTGCTTTGAGTTCGTCCAATAGCCTGTTTTTATTATGAATATTTATTTAAATGAAGCCATTATTGCATCACACGCGGCAGCTTCCTATTCTGTATTTACATATTTGGACATTAAACCTCTTTTAGAATAACAGTTTGGTGCAGTTGTATAGTTAAATTGAATTAATTATGTGTCCGATTTATAAATCGCACATATAGGTTGTGCGCCTCCGCCAATTGTGCACGCATAAAAACATACATATGTAAAACAAAACGTAGTAGTGGCGAATAAACTTTTTAGTGGTTATTCTTTACTTCTAAATAAAACCGCGCTGTATTTTTAGCGTGAGATTTATAGCCTACATCTCTATTGTCACTGCGTGTTTGGATCTGACATATGGCCTGTTTAGCATAATAAAGACTATAAATACCCGTAGCATAGCGTAATTTATTTCTTTTTAATACCGTCTCAATTCTAAACCTATCCGACACGTGGTACGCTGTATAAAATTATCATAAAATACATTTACAAGTCGTCACATTTTGATACAAAGCATCGTGTTGCTGGATCGTGTGATGTTTTAAAAATATTAACGGACTGCTATTTATGCGAGAACAATAGTTGGGAGATTAAAATTAAAGGAATTAAAGGAAGGTCATTGAATCAAAATAGAAGGCTCGAGGAGAAGACGCAACTTCGAATTATAGTTACAATTTGAAAATAACGTTGGATCAACAACCAGCGGAAAGATTGAATGACAATCTTTATACGCGCTTTCGTCGTGATGAGTGCTTACGCCAGAAATAGGCCAGTAAAATGGGTTATTAAAATTTTTAATTGCACCAGAAATTTATTGCGCTTTTACGTCGTGTTTATTCTAAATATTATGATAAAGCATGAGTGAGTTCATTGTATGGGCGCGTGTGGATATGCTCGCTCATACAACTGTAAAATATGCCCCATTGTCACAGGCGGTTCGCTTTTATTTCTCGCATATGGTACAACACTGTTAGGGGTGTCATTCACGACATAGCTTCATATTTTACGAGACAGACGCGGTGCTACTCGTGTAGCCATTGATCCGAGTTAATGTGCTGGCAAATTAAATTTAATGTTATATACATTTGGGAGAAAAAAAAAACGTTGGTTTATTGGAAACAACTGGTGTTCGTTTTGGAATATTCGGCATAAGTATTATTTCTAAAAAAAGTGTATCCGTTAGTTGGTTAAGTTAGTCAGTTATTTAGTTAGTTGGTTATTTAGTTAGTTAGTTATTTAGTTAGTTAGTTATTTAGTTAGTTAGTTAGTTAGTTAGTTAGTTAGTTAGTTAGTTAGTTAGTTAGTTAGTTATTTAGTTAGTTAGTTGCTTAGTTAGTTGGTTAGGCATCGTTTTTAGAAGGGAGCTTTATTTTTGAATCGAATGTTTCATTTCGAATTTAGTGTTTTAAATAAGAGCGTAGGTTGCTATTTTACAGTTCGCTTCAATTTTTAAATTGTTTTATTCCAACTAAAACACTTAAAAAGTTTTATCACTTGTTAGAGTCGGTAATTTTATCGTAACAATAAATCACGTATCCCAAATAGACGACCCGAAAGATCTGTATCAATTTTTATTTCTTCCATTGCCCTTGGGTCTTGTGCCCACCCAAGGTAGTTAGCAATTAATAATAATAATAAACTGTAAACACTTCAATAATATTTAATTATTCCGTAATTGTAATGCATTTATGCCGCCGTAATGAGTCTTATAATTGTTAGGAAGACGTCCTGAAACCAGAATGAATAAATTAATATTTGAGTGATATGTAGTCGATGATTACACGTTCAGAATTACACGTGTTACACGAACACATGTTTAAACAGACGATCAACTCATTCGCGCATACATTTGTATCATTTATAATCAGTTTACGAAGAGTTTTGCCTGCGGCTAGACACCAGGCGTCGCGTCGGTAAGCCGCAAAGCGCCCAGAGCGTCTGCCGCTCGGTTAAATCATCTTCAAATTATTTTATGACATCTGGACTGCCGGCACCGGAAATACTTATCATAATTCCCCCACCGGCGGGGCCGCATTGTTTTCTAAAAACAGGCTCGCGGAAAACCTTATTCATATTAAATTTATTGCTGTACCAGGCTTTTAATAATACACCCGATTTGAATTACAAAACTCCGCATTATAATCACAAATCACGGCCACATTTTTGAGTTATGTTAAGTATTAATAAAGCTTTTGTCTTGAATTTCATGCCTTATCTACGGAGTGAGTTATTTCCTTGTCGGTATTCAAATTTTCCTCGACGTTTTGTCTCGCTGCCGTTTTTCATTATATTCAACAATTATTACGTTTGATAAAAGGCCCATTTGTATGATACGTACTGAATATTTTTGCTTTTATAATGATATGGCTCTTTTCACGCTTGCTTCCCATATAAACGTTGAAATTAAGGAAATATAAATTTTGGCTGGTGAATGTTTATGATGTTTTAAAATAAGGGGTTCTAATACGTACTTAACATATTATATTGTCCTACTTTTTTTTATTTTTCTAAAAATATAAATAATGAACTTATCCACTTATCCAAGATCCATAGTTTTCCACGTAACATTCCTATAAAAGTTTCTTACATATTACTATTATTCAAAATTTAAAACTTTACCGCCCTGTCAACAACATTTCAATACTACCAACCGACTACGGATCCTCTCGATAATGCCGCATTCTGTCAAATCGTTTGACATCTTGTATTAATTTTTAAGTTCTAATTATGTAACATCAACTTAATTGGAAACAAAATGTTGTCAGCTGGAAAAGTATAACTTGAAATTTAATGTATAATGATGGATTTTTGTTTAAACTTGACATATTTACGTAGAATCGTAAGTATTAGACATAATCAGTCACTGACATAACCTAACACAAAATACCGTTGTGACATGTATGCTACGTCATCAACTGCTTTCAATTGTTTCTTTTCAAAGTGTTAATTTGTAAATTTGTACGTTCTACGACGGGGTTAGCTAAATCGGGGTTAGGTAAATCGTGGTTAGCTAAATCTGGGTTAGCTAAATCGTGGTTAGCTAAATCGGGGTTAGCTAAATCGGGGTTAGCTAAATCAGGGTTAGCTAAATCAGGGTTAGCTACATCAGGGTTGGCTACATCGGGGTTGGCTACATCGGGGTTGGCTACGTCGGGGTTGGCGACAATAGTGACACCTACGGCACAACACCGAACCACAAATGAATTAACGAAGTTTCGACGCGAATACATCTTCATTTGGGCTTGAGTCGCGTGCGAACGCAGTAGGCCGAGATAGCGTGACAGGATCCACTAGTGCCACTCCAAAACCGCCAAACAAGCACAGTACACACCAGAATTCTAAAACACGTTATTTCCCTCTATTTACCGAGCGGTTAGGATCGAAACCACACATTCACACAGCTTGAAAAGTTTCACAAGCAAAAGCATGAAATCAAACGGCGCGGGTCACGTGATTGCCTTGTAACGTTGACGCCCTCCTCTTATCGGCGTAAAATTTAAATTCGGAAGGCTGAGTTTTATGTTCCGCCATTAAAATACCACGGTTTCATTCATTAGGGGCATTTTTACTACAATCCCCGTTTAGATACATCGGGAAAACACGCGGTAAAAATGTCGGCTAATTTTCGTTCTGATCGGAACACACGACTAATTCCGGCATGCAAACAAGGGCCTGTTTGCCCAAAAGATTTGTTATTCTCATTAATTGATTGTCTCTGCTTTGTTATCAAAATAGACGTACCTACATGAAAACTCTATATGATACTATAATCAAAATCAGTAGGCAATGCATGCTATAAACAATTGACTACAAAAGCATGCTATGAACAATTGTCTACAAAAGTATGCTAGTATGCTATAAACAATTGATTGCATTCAACATCTGACTGCACTTTTTTTAATTTGAGTAATAAACGTACCGATTTTGAATGTGCGCCTCCGCCAATTGTGCCAGGGTCATATGTATAACCAAAACAAGAAATCAAGCAAAAAAGAAATTTCGTTTTCGTGCATGGTAATAGACTCAAAAATAAATAATAAGAAGTATTATGTACCACCAGCGAGTCATCACCATTAGTTAACCACGTGCCTGAGCATGTGTAGTAGTACATTTGCGTTGACCAATGCAAATTTCTAGAGCTGAGACTGACAAATGTGAATCTATTTATTCAGAATGAATATATATCGGCGATGTTATATGAATTTACATTCCTATATGTGCACCAGCTTATTATACGGCAGACTTGTTTGTAGTCCGAAATAATTTATATTAACTAGTTTATGTGAAACGTGTGCGTTCTCTCTCACGTTCGTCGCCTTCTTACGGAATGAATGCAAATGTGAGAATGCGAAGAAACTTATCTAATTTTACCCATTTGGTAATTTTTCATGCTTTTGTTTCGTTGCTCTTGCTTGGAAGGCAACAGTATTCAGCTTTCTCATTACCGGATTTCTGTCTAAATAATAACTTTGGCAAGCTAATTAATAACTTTGACTGTCTAAATAATAACTTTCACTATCTAAAGAATAACTTTGACTATCTAAAGAATAACATTGACTATCTAAAGAATAACATTGACTATCTAAATAATAACATTGACTATCTAAATAATAACATTGACTATCTAAATAATAACATTGACATCTAAATAATAACATTGACTATCTAAATAATAACATTGACTATCTAAAGAATAACATTGACTATCTAAATAATAACATTGACTATCTAAATAATAACATTGACTATCTAAATAATAACATTGACTATCTAAATAATAACATTGACTATCTAAAGAATAACATTGACTATCTAATCAATAACATTGACTATCTAAATAATAACATTGACTATCTAAATAATAACATTGACTATCTAAATAATAACATTGACTATCTAAATAATAACATTGACTATCTAAATAACAGCATTAACAAAAATGCATGCTTTATTGCAACATTAACAATTTCATCCAAAACTTACTTTCATTTATTGCATGTTAAGCATACAATTATTTATAACACAACATATCAAGGTTTCGCTCGCGATTCATTGAGCCCGCTCCTGCGCCAGCCTTTCGACTGTTTGAAAGAGTCAATTAAACTATATTTTAATTAAATTAGATTGATACTAATACGCGTGTTTATCATATAAATTGTTTTTAATTAGCCGACTGTTGGTCGCGAGTGGATGCAATTTGTTTATTATTTCACCTGTCCATCAATTAAAATAAATTTCAATTTGTTTTGTTGCCTATTCGCGCCACTATCCTGCCTCCGATGATGTGAAATTGCGCCGCTGTGTTTGTGAATTTTTACAACGGCTCGGTCACTGGTCTCGGCAAAAAGTTATAATTTAACTGGGGTAACGGTTCCCGTTCGGTTTTGCAATCCATTCATTTACAAATTGGAAAAAGTTCGATCTGCGCTTTTTCAGTACAATAATTTTTAATTTGCATTTACAGCATCTGTGGGTTACTAAAGTTATAGTATATTCTATACCTATTACAACCATAATATTTTTTCCTATATAGAGCTTATTAATCCTTTTAGATTATAAGTATATAAGTACGAAATTAGCGATTATTAGGTGAAGACTTTTAATTTTTGTGCCCAGAGAGGATAGTAAGTACGTAAGACGAGCGATTTATAGGAATTGTTTTGTAACACTTTTACGTTATCAACGAAAAAATGCATGTACCTCTCCGGCGCACATAAAACACAACACTTAAAGTTACGTTAATGTTACTGAAAATAAAATGTTGCAAGAGCATTAAAACTTCACGAGAGATGAATATCTAATTATTTCAAAGTAGCACAATAAATCCGAAAGATTTCTATCGTAAAAGCTGTTAATTACTTCTTTAGTTAATTAAAAATGAATTTAATGTTGAACAGAATTTAATGTTGAACAGAATTTAATGTTGATCAGAATTTAATGTTGATCAGAATTTAATGTTGATCAGAATTTAATGTTGAACAGTCAGATCTAGATTTCCAAGGAATCAACTATATATACGTAGGTATACTTTATTATTAGGAAAAAATTCCCGCAGTAAATAATTGTATTGATTTGCCCACACCATAAATTTATGATTTCTTTAATTCGACGTTTCGTCCAAAGGCTATAGGGGCTTCAAGTCATGCTTAATTAATCTAAATTTTAATTCCTCCTGGAAGCGGCAAGCAGATCACATCCTCTTTTCGTATTAGACTAAGTGGAAAACGAGCTCAAAACGGCGTAGCAAAATGTAAAATGGAGCGCGGGGATGAGTTATGAGAGTTGTCAAGTGAGTAGGAATGAAATGCGTCAGTGCACTGACAGTACGACAGCCGGCCATTACTCCGGGCATGATTAGGTTAATTGTCCTGCCCGGAGTCCCCGGACTCTGATGCGCTCTGCATGCCCGCGCTCATTAACCGGAATCGTCAAGGGAAAAATATAGGTGCTGTTATTCTGATTGCCGAGTGCGATCTCTGTATATGACCCTGTTGGTATAACTAATTGTTGCGCCCCTTGTGCCTTATCAGGGTGGCATGCCTCAAGGGTTAAATAATATGCAGGATTACACTCCTGTCTAATATGTCTGCATAAGTTATATGCATCGATTCCGTTATATTCATCGATTGTGTTATATTCATCGATTGTGTTATATTCATCGTGTTATATTCATCGATTGTGTTATATTCATCGTGTTATATTCATCGATTGTGTTATATTCATCGTGTTATATTCATCGATTGTGTTATATTCATCGTGTTATATTCATCGATTGTGTTATATTCAGCGATTCCGTTATATGCATCGATTCCGTCTTATCCATCGATTGTTTAAGGGTCACCACTTGACCGAAAGGTGTAGTAAAATGATAACAAATTCCTTCTTGCTGAGCAACAACGAAAACGCTTAAGTCTGCCAGTTTTATCAGGAATTCACAGTTTCAATTCTTTCTGTTTAACGAATGCGGCGCATAATTGAATTAACCATCAGCAATTCGATTCCTTCGGCCGATAATTAATGTTGGAGCTCATTGCCGTATGAAATATTTCTTACAATTAAACTCCTGAAACGCTCATTTATCTTGAAAGTGTCATTTGTTGCCGTAATCGATTTTATGTATGCAAATGTCGCACATACGCGTTTGTGAATGAAGTCCTTGCACCGATTATGTATTCTTTTATCGCTTTGGATATCCTTAGATCCTTTAGATATCCTTAGATCCTTTATATATTCTAATAGACTATAGATTCATATTTTATTGTAAATACAAAAAACACGTTAAGATTTCCCTTTAAAGCATATTCTCGTCGCGTTAAATAAGGTAAAACCGCAACCCATTGTAGCCAATGAAGTTTTAACCTCATTGATTTTTCGTGCAGCCGTACCTTCACTTAGCCCACACTCATATATCGTGAATAGGTGCAATCATCACTTTTAACCTCATAAATCCCGGAGCGGAATAAAAACCCTCATATACAGCCCCCTATTAAAAGGTATCCACCTACGAGCGCCGTTGTAAATCAGTTCTATATTTAGTAGAGTTCGAGTTCTTGTATTGTGTGTATGTTTATGTTCAACCACTAATGCATGTGCATTAAGGTGATAGGGACATCCATTTCTAGCTTTGGCCCATATCATCGCACAAAATCTAACCCTGCGCACTCTCCTCCGCCATTCTGCTCCCGCTCGCTCGTTCTAAATATTCTTGCATTTTATTATCCCAGATCTTATCATCAGACACTGTGTGGGTTATTTTTGACGTGGTATAAATTCTCCAGGCCACGTTAATTAATGCCGTTCGGCTATGTGCAGGGCTTTCTGGCGATTTATATTAACTCTTTGCTTCTCTGTGCCTTTTTCATAATTGGAACGGGTTTATAATTGGGTCGCTCGTTCCTGCCTTCATTATAATACTTACATGTATATTATGACTGCAAGAGAGTTTTAGTAAAATTCAGCTAACGTATAAGATGGATGGCGGCTTACAGAATTCATTAACTGAAACTTGTTCCCAATTTTTTTTTATGTAAATTTTATACGCATAACTGTTTCAATAAATTATTTTGTTTAATCTATCATTAAAAATTTTTGGATATTTAAGTTGGCGAATCTATAAAATTCTAAATAAATCTTCAAAATGTGATTCTTGGACTCCAGCTATGATGCAAAAGGGTGTTTTCTTGGAAACATTAAGTCCGTTCTTGGTATATTTAAGTTTATTAAAGAATTAGCTATTTTTATTAATACCGTATTACATAATTACATTTTACTTAATTACATATTACTTAATTACATATTACATAATTACATATTACATAATTACATATTACATAATTACATATTACATAATTACATATTACATAATTACATATTACATAATTACATATTACATAATTACCTATTACATAATTACATATTACATAATTACATATTACATAATTACATATTACATAATTACATAATTACATAATTACATAATTACATAATTACATAATTACATAATTACATAATTACATAATTACATAATTACATAATTACATAATTACATAATTACATAATTACATATTACATAATTACATAATACATAATTTATAATACATAATTACATATTTAAAAACATAAGTAAGAACGAGTCGAATACTCACATAATTATAAAAATAAATATATTGTTTTTTATATTCAACATTTTTATGTTTTCCTTATGTTATAGATATCGTTTCACAATTTCTTTATATTTTATTTCTTTAAATTTATTTTTTTTCTAATTTTCTGTTTCATAGAGTTCAAAAGTTTACGCATGTTATGTTAATAATTAAGATATGTATAATTAATATTAATGATAATTTCAAAATCTTGGATAAGCTTCTCAATTTTTATTTTTATTATATTTTAATATTAATATTATTAGATTTGCTACGTAAAATATATTCTACATAAAATATTTCTTACATAAAATATTTTCTACATAAAATATTTCCTGCATAAAAGATATGTTTAAAAAAATGTTTCACAAGCATTTTTACTTATAGGCACGTCGAGCTCGCTCGCTTCGCTCGCTCGCCGCCTCGCGCCTTCGGCGCTCGTTTTTTAAGACACTTCACTGGAGCTACTTACGTCCAACTTTCACTATAAAAAGATATAATAATTTAAAATGTTGGATACGTTTCTCCATTTTTAATTTTATTAAATTTAATTTTTAATTTTATTAAATTAAATTTTTAATTTTATTAAATTTCATTTTTAATTTTATTAAATTTCATTTTTAATTTTATTAAATTTTATTTTTAATTTTATTAAATTTCATTTTTAATTGTATTAAATTTAAATAATACTAAATTGAATTGAAATATACTCCTATTATATTGTAATATTAGTATTATTGGATTTGCATTAAACTTTTGTCAACTTATTTACTATCAAAAACAAATAATTTGCTACATAAAATATATTCTACATAAAATATTTCTTACATGAAACATATTCTACATAAAATATATTCTACGTAAAATATTTCTTGCATAAAATGTTTCCTACCTAAAATATATTCTACAGAAAAGATATTCTACTAAAATATATTCTACACATAAAATATTTCTTACATAGAATATTTCCTACATAAAAGATTTCCTGCATAAAAGATTTTTTTAGAAAAATGTTTCACAATTTTTTTTAAATACAGGCACGTCGAACTCGCTCGCTTCGCTCGCTCGCCGCCTCGCGCCTACGGCGCTCGTTTTTAAGACACTTCACTGGAGCTACTTACATCCAACTTTCACTATAAAAGGATATCTTATTTTTATTATATTAGTACTACATTATTTGCGTATTAATATTACTATGAATAATAATTTAAAATGTTGGATAAGTTTCTCCAGTTTTAATTTTATTAAATTTAATTTTTAATTGTGTTAAATTTAAATACTAAATTAAATTTAATTATATTATACCGTTGTAATATTAATATTATTGGATTTGCATTAAACTTTTGACAACTTATTTACTATCAAAAAGAAATAATTTGCTACATAAAAGATATTCTACATAAAAGCTATTCTACATAAAAGATATTTTACATAAAAGATATTCTACATAAAATATACCCTATATAAAATATATTCTACATAAAATATATTCTACACAGAATATTTTTTACATAAAATATTTCCTACATAAAATATTTCTTACATAGAATATTTCCTACATAAAATATTTCCTGCATAAAAGATTTGTTTAGAAAAATGTTTCACAAGCATTTTTACTAATAGACACGTCGAGCTCGCTCGCTGCCTCGCGCCTTCGGCGCTCGTTTATTAAGACACTTCACTGGAGCTACTTACATCCAACTTTCGCTATAAAAAGATATTCTATTTTTATTATATTAATATTACATCATTTACGTATTAATATTACTATGAATAATAATTTAAAACGTTGGATAAGTTTCTCCACTTTTAATCTTATTAAATTTGATTTTTAATTTTTAATTTTATTCAATTTAATTTTTAATTTTATTCAATTTAATTTTTAATTGTATTAAATTTAAATAATACTAAATTAAATTTAATTACATTATATTGTTGTACTATTAATATTATTGGATTTGCATTAAACTTTTGTCAACTTATTTACCATCAAAAAGAAATAATTTAATTTTACTACATTCTGGATGAATAAAGATTACTACAATAAAAGTAATTAAAAAAATTGAACTAAACCCCTGAAGAAACGACCTACATTCAGTAAAATAAAAGTAATGTTTTGAAAAAATAGCATTCATTAATTAACGGACTTAAAGTTCTCAAGAAAACGTCCTTTTGCATCTAAATAAATTAATTTTTTTAAATTATTTTACATCATTTATGTATGTACAGTATGTATATTCAGTACAACTTCCATTTACCCGAACTCCAGTTATTTGAATCGCTAGTTATTTGAATCGCTAGTTATTCGATTCGCTGGTTATTCGAATCAATTATTCGAATCAATGCCTTAAAGGATTCAATTATTTTTTATAGTAAAGTAATATAAATAGAAAATATAACGATAAGTAAATAAACTATAATAGGTAAACTATTTAAAATACTAAATAACTTAATTCTGACTCATAAATTGTAAATTATACTCTTTGAAGAAGTTTTTACGGATAATAAAAACGAAACGTTGGTTTTTATTATTTACCTATTCAATAGACCTAAATACCCAAAAAGAAAAATTCATAGTTTATTAAGAAATACAATAGGTCAAGAATATAATTTAAAATTTTGATATATACTATCTTAATCATCGTCATCATGCAATAATTCGTTCCCTCTTTTTGTTCCAGGCAATGGTACGTGTTTACACCTCAGACAAAATAAGGAAAACCAGAGAAAGCAAACGAAAAAAGAAATGGTTTGAGATCGCCACAATTAAAATAACTACGATATTGCCAGAAATTTTGAGCACGTCCACCTCCTGACGGTAAAGTATTCCAGGCATGAAGAGCTGCAGGACGCAAAATAAATTGTAATTTTTCCATTCACTGTCGCAAGCGCTCGAAAAGAAATCGATTAAAAATTTAATATTCCTTAATCCAATATAAGGGAGAAAGTGGAAAATGCCCATTCCGCCACGGTATTATAATCGGCCCGTGTATTCATGGTGCGCCTGTGGTTGTAACACATATAGCCAGCGGTGTGTATAAAATTCAATTTAAAAATTGTCTATTCGACTGTCACAGCGGGGCCAATAAAATATTCAGTAAACTCGGTTGCCCCGTTTTTAATTATTAACATGGGACCTGCACGAATTTAATTTGACGTGTTGGGACAGAAGTCCGTCCGCGCCATTTAGTCCCGCCCCCGCGTTATATTTTACGAGACAATTTTGCAAATGAAATCGCTGTCGAGTCACATAAAAAAAGATTCAAAAATTTAGCAGTGTTTTTATTCGCTGAGTGAAAACAGAGATAACTCACATCAGTTTAATACAATTCAATGAAGCAAAAAACAATTTGTAAATATATATTCTGGTCTTGCATATAAAATAGTTTGCCCCCCACATTACAGTGCCTTACGTATTACAGTGCCTCACAAATTATACTGCCTCACACATTATACTGCCCCACACATTTTTTGTTACCACACTGCTCACATAGGCAGCAAACACGCGCATGCAGAGAAAGAGCATGATTAAAATAATTTGTATTGTTTACATTAAATTAATTAACGAAATATTCAAATTATGTTCGTATGTTGTGAATGTGAAAGAACATGGTCACGGTCTGTTTCAGCGCTTATCCTTATTGGAGAACAAAGCTTTCCATTTTTTAAGTTACATTATGTATGCGCACAGCATGGTATGATAGCTTAATTTATATTAAAACCGAATTAATTCTATGGAGGAAGTTACAAATTACTCGGATTTTTTTACACGGAAACGAACGCAATGGGCACGATTACTACACACAAATCTACTACATTAGGCTTGATATGGTTCAACTATCGAAACAATGCAACTACGTTTTCTATTGTTTAAACGCTTGCTTTTTATTTTAGTTTATTTTAAATTTGAAATTTTGCTTTTACTCTTCTAGTAAAACCTAAATACGACAGTATTTACTTATGTTCAAACTACACTCTATTTTTTTTAATATTCTGCATAACAGCCCATAATTCTGCATAATGTTCATCTACAGTTAAGTTGATAAAACACTAAGGCCAACAGGACCTGAAACAACGCACTGTTTTATAGCCTCTTATCTCATTATAAATACGGGTGTCCACACCTGAAATTTCAAAGGTGTATTTAATAATGATTTTATGTCTACAACTCATCTAGGTTCAATTAAAAACACTTCTGACATCAATTAAATCGGCTCTAAAAACAAAATAAAAAGCCGAATAAACCAATTTTACGACCAGAAACAGCTACCTCAAGCAATGGTAATACTAAAAACCACTTATCTCCAACGGATCTGGACCAAATAAATAATAAATAAAAATTAAACTAGCTCGGTTATCCAGGAAAAAATGCTTTAATTAATAAAAAAAAGGAACGGGCTTAATTATGCTAGGTACTGATCTCTAAAAAACCAGGTACTGATTATGGTCTCTAAAAAAGACGTACGCGAGTATTGCGATCAAAACGAGTCTCCTCTGCGCCGTAAAACTTTGGATCTCTGCATACTAATTAGCTTAACATCTATTGGAATATTTATTGTTGTGCCTTTGTGTGATAGGCGATGCTGGTTATTATATGCAATAAGAAAAATCGCGCGCTGCAGCAGAACCGGGTCTGAAGGCCTACGCAGGCTTGTGAGAAATTAAAATGTTGGCAAGTTATGCTTCCATTTCTACTATAAATATTATGCTCATGGGTGAGCTTTTTATAATAGTTCTGGTATATAAGATTGTCCCGCAGATGCCATCGGATTTATTCAGCATTTGCGTATCATGCCTTTGCAATATTACTTGAATGCATGATCACGAACGGCGATTTTAATACTAGCGCTTATAATAAATAAATTTATATCTCTGCAAATATGGTACCATAAAATGCTGGGAGTACGGCGTATCGTCCTGCGAGGTATTTTATCTCGAACGGTCGGTCGTCTTGGATTCTGCAGTAAAATACATTTATATTATCGGGCGTAATTATTTTCTACGGAAATTAATATATGTAGTTAGGGAAATTCAGGGAACTTAATGATGCAAAGGGTTATTTTTAGAATTACTATCGTAGGTACCTATGTTTGAGTTTCTCTTGTTTTACTTTCCGTTTTTTTAAGGATTTCTCCTAATTAAATTTGGTTCCTCTAAATATAAATATATATATATACAGAATGATCTATTCACAACTGGCCAGGGGGTGGAGACACAATTCTATAGGTTTTAAGGTGGTCGTTCGTCAATGGCTGATACTACAAAGCCCCTCGACAGAGAGTATCATAAATCTTG